>CAJVQA010009772.1:0-11864 GCA_910591915.1 Cetraspora pellucida | reverse complement strand
ATACAATAATAAATATATAACAACTACTAATAATATAATATACTATGCTATGCTAAAAATCTACTTTGTAACAGTATGCAGTTACTTTGTAAAAAATAATTTGAATTTTGTATGAGTTGACAAAGTTAATTAGTAAGTTTTATAATAAAAAGTATAATGTATATATATAAGATAAAATTGTAGAAGAGTTTAAAATATTTTGATATTTAGAAATTACAAATTGAGAATTTGTATATATGTTTATAATACTATTTCTAGGAATAGTAATAAAAGTAGATAGAATAGCAGTAAATTTAGCTTTAAATGAACAAGGCCATAGTTTTGTTTAAGCTTGAAATATATGTAATATAGAGTTATTAGAAATTTGGACTATCTGATATCTATAGAGCATTGTAAGATATCTAGATTAATAACAGAACTATTTGTGTAAAAGTGAAGTTCTGATAAATTAGCATTATAGTTAACTATTTGTTGAAGATTGTGTATAAATAAACAAGGTTTAAAAATTATAAGAATTGGTTAAGTAGTAATATTAATATTTGAAAGGTTGTGAAGTGAATAGGTTGTCAACTCTCAAGTGGCAGATCTAAGGTTCAATTCCTATGAACGATGAATTTTGGAAATTATACCTATATTACAGTAACTGTCTTTTGCTGATTGGTTGGGTTTTGGGCATCTGTAATCTTAGGTATACCAAGTTAGGCCCCATTTAACATTAGGAACTTAGAGCATCTATGCGAAGTGTAATATTACATGTATATAGAGAAATGTAAAAAAACCAGTGTTGTATAAGGCTTCAGTGCAAACCTGTGATAAAACCACCAGATGTAGAAGGCTAAAAAACCGAGAAGACAGAAACCTACTTGGAAATCCTGAGTAAAAAAGTAGTACAAACTTTCAACGATGCTATTGAACTGATAAAAGTTTATAAAACACCTTTATAGAAACTGTCAGATAAACTGAATAACAAGATGTGTAGAAGAGCACATGACCAACTAGACTGCCAGAATCACTAAAGGAAAAGGATATATAAGTATACTATACCAGGCCATCTGGATTGGAAGTCTGGAAAGTCAGTTCATTCTGAGTTGTGACTAGTAGAAAATGATAAAGAAGAAGTCAAAAAGATGAGTACCAGGGTTTGGGTGAACTTTACAAGAGTAATAGTAGTTTAAGAAGTAACCTTAATTGCAAATGTTAGTCTTGACCATAGCATTAAACCAGGTTAATAATAAAAGGGAATATGGCTTACTCTGGTAGATTTACCTTAAGAATAAAAATAGTCTAAGAATTATAGTCCTATAGTTAAAAATGAACAGATCTGGGTTTGTGATCTGATGAAATTAATATCAGGATCAGATCAAAAGGTTTAAATAGAACATCTAAGCAGAGGTGTTAGGTACAGCAACTGGTAGGAAACCTTTGAGCAGACTCCTTAAATAGGTAATATAGAAAAGTTACATATGTAGTTAGTTGTACACTCATCTGATAGTTTATTATAGATATGTCTATATAAAACATGTACCTAATATAAGTATTAATAAAAAGCTAGAACCAAAAAGGTCACCTTAACACTAAAAAAAAAATATATATATTTGAAAGGTTTGAAATTTGAGTAGGATATTGAATTGCAATAGAGTATATAAAGTCAAGGTGATTAGTATTAAAATTAAGAGTTTTGTTATAAATATTAACTCAAACCAAAAATTGAATTGAGAGATTGGTAAGAATAACAATTATACATTTGTTAGCAATTTTTTGAGAGTTAAAAGAACAGCCTAGATATATATAGAATTAAATAGGTAAAAGAAAATAGATAAAGGTCAATTTATATAGATGGTTAGCAAAAAATTATGATAGTAACTATAATGCAATTGTGCTTATATAAAAGTAAAAATAATATAAAAAAAATTAGTAAATTTATAAATATAATTATAATAAATTTGTAACTATATAGAAGATAACTATAGAGAGTTTTGACTATATTTAGTTTTATAATTGTTTTTCTTTATATAAAGCTAGCTCCTTTCTAACTAAAAATAATCTTATTCAATTTTCAAACTATTTTTTATAAATTATCTTAAACTAGAAAAGTGATGTAGCAATCTAGTAAAGTAGTTAAGTTATTAACCCTTCAAGTAGTAGATTAAGTGTTTAAATTCTATCAATAGCAAAAATTTAAATAATCACCTATATAATATTCATATTATAGCAACTATTACTAATGATTAGATTAAGATATCTGTAATAGTAATTGCACCAGCATGACTGGCAGATCATGTGATATATATGTACTTTGTTATACAGAGAAATACAAACTGACAAATTTGATAATGCAAACACTAAATAAGTCTTTGTGGCTGTGTAAATCTTTTAAAATTAAGTAAAAGTAGTGTTATTTATTATTTGATTTTTTTTATTAAAGGAATACTTCTCTTTCCTTTAAAAAATCAAATAATAAATAACACTACCTTAATAAGAAATTTATTTGAAAAAACCTAAATAGAAAGGTAGTTGAATCTTTGATAATTTTATTGTAAAGACTAGCCTAAAAAAACAAATATCAAGGTTATAGTACTCAGTTGTAATAACTGGATAGACAAAAACCTCTAAGTTAGAAGTCTTAGAGGTACCTTCAACTAGGCTGCTAGAATGAACCAAAGAAAAAGATTATCAGACTGACCTGATATACTAATGGACTAATTGTAGTTCTACATAAACTATCTAGATTGGAAGTTTGATAAAAAAACAAATAAAAAGACAAGAGTATATTAAAGTACTAAAATTATACTATGAAGTAAATGCTAGGGTCCATGTAAACTCTACAAAGGCATAGTAGTTAAATGATATAACTTTGACTACAAGTGTTGGTTCTGCTATAGTGGTACCTAGGTCAGTTGTAAAAATAAGTACAAAAGGCTCTAAAGATTTACTTCAAAAATAAAATAGTCTTAATATTGAGATAATAATCTAGACATCTGAGTATGACTTAGTAATATTAATACAGGTTACAGATTCAAAAGAGTTTAAAGTAAAACACTCAAGCAGTGATGTTAGGTATAACAATTAGTAAGAAAGCTTTGGGCAAACTCTTTAAATAGATAATATAGAAAAGTTATACATGTAGTTAATTGTACACTCTCTTGTAATGATTCATAAAAGCATATTACTAAAAAAGTTATTAATAAAAAATTAAAAGACCAAAAAGTTATCTTAATATCAAAAAAAAATTTATCTCAAACTATTAATCTTAATATTGTTTTTTTTATTAAATATCTTTTATCACTGTTGATTTTATTTATTCTTTTTTTTCTATAATTAATAATACTAATTCTGTTATTAAAAACTTTTAACTATTACTATCTCTAACAATTTTAACTTAAATTTTACTAATTTTAACAACTTTAACCAATTCAATAACACTTTTAACAAATCTTTTACTTAATCTTATTTTAGTGTCTTTAAACCAAAATCTAATTCTATATATAATTAGTTTGCAAATTTTTCTATTACTAAAGAAATGCAATACAATAAAAATTATAAAATTTTTTTCTTTTCAACTTTTTATCTTCTTTAAAAAATTTTTTTATAAGAGTGTAGTGACCTAGTGAAGTAGTTAGATTATTAATCTCAAATGATAGATTTAGAGTTCAAATCTTAGTGTCAGTAAAAATTTAAAATTCTTTCTTTGTTATAGTTAACTATCTTTTGCAATTAGTTAGGATTAAATTCTTGTTACTTGTATTATATCAGCTAACTAAAAGGTTAACATTTATGCAATAGTTATACTTTGTACAAAAGAACACAAAATAGTATCAGGTAGTATAAACCTATAATAAGTTCCTATAGTTATGCAAATACATAAATCAGGAAGATAAAAGCTCACTTGAAAGATCTAAGTAAAGAGATAACCCAAACTTTTAACAGTGTTACTGTAAAAACTAGATCTATAAAATAGAGTTAAATTTATAAAATTAGGCAAAAAGCCAGTATTTAAGAAGAGGCCAAATAGAACTAGCCAGGCTGCTAAGATCTGTTTCAAAAAAAAAAGATTACATATCAAAAAATATGTAAACCAAAGATATGATTACAATTTACCTTTTTGGACTATCTGTTTTAGAAGCTTAAATTGAATACCAAAATAATAAAAATATATTGTAAAGTCAGTATTAGGTTAAGATGAACTCTACAAGGCCATAGCAGTTTAATAATACATCTTACCAATAGGATTTGAACTCTGAATCTACTGTTTGGAAGATAACAACTCAACTTAATATTTATTTACTTTTTTTTTTTTTAATATTAAGGTAAGTAATTGTGACCCAGAAGTTTATTGATAATCAGTCAGCATATAACTATTGTGTACAACAGCTACAGAGGCAATCATAGAAAGAGTGTCCAACTAGCTACTCATACAACTTTAGTCATTGTTTATTTTAAGTAATCTGCCTGAAGGTTCTATACTAGTTGCCATACCTAGAACCTGCCTGTAGATTTTCTATTTAAATACTCTAGTTTCTATATCTACCTCTATCCTATCAACTGCAGCCATTGCTGCAAATATACCATAGTCACTAAGTCATATTTAACTTTATACTAAGCCTACTGAAGCCTTTTGTATCCCATACTTATAGCTAACCTAGTACCACTCTGGCTTAGACTATTACTTGCAGTCAGGGCTAACCATTAAACTGCTATATTCTTGTAAAGTTCACAAAGATCCTAATACTTTTCTTTTCTAACTTCTACACCATTTAATATTTTTTATTCAGGTTTTTAATCTAAATTATATATATATATGGGTTAGGTGCTGAGAAAAAGGACGAAATTGATACTTTTTTCAAAAGCTGTTTTTTTACATAAATCAATTTAAAATAAGATTAAGATTATTTTTCATTTAAGACTCAAAAGTAGTTGTGTTAATAAAATTTTGTAATATAGCTCCTTAAAGTTTGCATTTTTTTATGATTTATTATAAGATTTACAACATAAAAATTAATTTTTCAAAGATCTTTTTTTTTGTCAATTTCATCCCTTTTCTCAGCACCTAGCCCATATATATTTTTTTTTAACTTTAATAATATTACTAATTAGTTTATTAAGTTTTTAATTTGATATAGTACAAATTTATAGTTATATGTTTTAGGATTAATTATATTAGTACTATATTTGCTATCTAATTTTATACTACTGACTTTATCTGATTACTTATATAACATCTAAGTGCATGTTTACTGCATGTTTGTATACAGTTACCTAGACAATCACTTGTAGTCAAAGGATATCATTAAACTGCTATACAGACAAAGATACTTCTAAACTTAATACAATATTTTAAATGTCAGAAATACATCTTCTATAATTATATTCATGTGTTCTATTTATATGTTTTATCTGATCTTGTTTTTTTTGCCTTCTAATTTAACTATATCTAGTAATATATTATTCCTTATATTTCTCAACTTTTTGTTACTATATTATTTTCAAATTGGTTCTACTTGGGTATATCTAATCTTTATGATCTTTTATCTTTGATATGTCTGTTATTGATTTCTCTAAGATATTTTAATAATAGTACAGAATCTACAATGAATCTATATCTCAAGCCAAACCTGCTGTTACTATTAGTCTTTTGACTAATTTATATCTCAAACCAGGTTTGCTGCTGCTATTCTTACAAATATCTTAGATTTTAGCATTATACAGTAACTTAGTGCTGCATTTAACCTTCAACAAGATGCTCTCTTTTATAATAAAAACTAAAACTTATTGCACTTATAAATAGGACAATTCTGATTATATTTAAAAAGTTCTTCTAACTCTAGTAATACTATACTACTATATATTACAAGCTTTCAGCTTATTAATAATACTTGTAAGACAATTTTGATTATATTTAGGAAGTTATATCAACTTCAGTAATATTATACTATCTTGTAAATCTTATTTTATATTAGTTAGTTGATTTTAGTCTTGTTTATTATAAACTTTTATATAGGTACAACTAGAATCTGATTTAGTATCTTTATATTGTATAAAGAAGTTATATGTTAACTTCTAAGATTTTTTTTTTTATAATTAGACTATTCATTATATTAAAAATACTTTCAATTTTGGTTAAGCCAATCATTTATTATAAGCTATCTTTGTATTTACTACATCTCTTATTATTTTAGTCTTGGTTACTTTAAACTACTTTTCTAATTAAATTCTCTTCTCAGATCCTAATTAGAACTTATTTACATAATTCATTAATTATTCTTTCAAGCAAGTACTTTACAAGTTGATGCAGAGATGTTGGTACTACCTATATTATAAGGTATAAGGATGTTGGTGCTGTCCTAGCCTAAGAAACTTATATATGTAATCTTTTCATAACTATAACCTTTTATAACAATTGCTTGTTATGTATAGTGCCTATACTTCATAATTAGGTATCTTTTCAGGAATTTTTTTTAATCCAAATTTGTACTTGCATTTGGACTTTTCTATAAAACTTTGCATCTGATTAATGGCTCCAATAGGTTACAAAAATAAAATTGCCTTTAGTATAACTTGAACTATTGATCTTGTTTTAAAAAGTTTAATAGCTTATCTACTAAGCTATAGGATCCAAACACAAATTATATTTTTATTTTTAGACTATCTGTTATTTATTTATTTAATTAATATATATATAATATTTATTTTTATTGTTTTTTAATAAGTTTAACAATTATCTAAAATAAAATTTAATTTGTTTAATTTGTTGTTGTTTATTGTTGTTAATTGATTATATATATTGATTTTATTTTTTAGAATCTAAATTAATTTTTTAATTTTTTTAAAATTTTTGTTCAAAAAATAAAAACAAATAAAAAAACTTATTTAAAAATGTTTTTTTATGTTAATGTTTAAATAAAATATTTAAAACCTATAAAATGATCATATAAAGGTTAGCACTTCTGAGTTACAATCACAAAGTTGTAAGTTTGAATTTTATTTAATAATAACAACTTTACTAGGATTACAATTGAAAAATCTTTAAAAAATTTTTTATTAAAGAAAAAACCAATATATATATATATATATAAATACAATTATTAATATAACTATAATGTTAAAAACAATTAAAAAAGGTGAATCTATTAACAAATGATGCTAACATTAAGAAAACTCAACCAAAGAATTAATATAAAAAGATATTAAATATGAAGAATGATCTAACTAGTAAATTATATAAAGTTATAAAACTGCAAATCAAATAAAAAATAGTAGGTTTTACATTGCAAAACTAAGAACCCAAGACATCATATAATGGATTTAACAGAGCATAAACTATCTTATAAGTACGGTGATGAATATAGAGACCACATGCCATCTGATGATCTTTGCTAAATATGAAATAACTACAAAAAAAAAAGAATAAAAATAAAATAAAATACTTATATTTTTGCGTACTAAATCTTTTTTTTAAAGGTCTAAAGAAAGTTTGCTGATCTAATCTTATGTTTTCTTTATATGTTTGATTCTGACTTTTTTAAAAAATAAAAATTAGCAAGACGAGTATAAATAATAGAAATGATTATTGATTAAAATTTTTTTATTTATTAAATAAATTACATCTAACAATTTTTAAATAAATTGATTAATTAACTTGAATAAAAAATTAACCAATACGCAATCTTTAAAGTAATAAATTAAAACTTTATATTAACATTAGAACTAAAATAAATAGTGCATAACTTAACCAAAATTTTACAAAATTTTCTTTTAGCTAAAATGCAACAAATAAATTTTAAACAAAATATTAAATTGCTTAACAGTTATTTTAAATGCGTAGATTTGTTCAAAAAATGTTTTAAGTAATACTGTGGATAAATCAAATCATAATACATTTTTAAATAAAATCGGATTTTTTTTCTTTGACGCGAACTCTTATTTTTAATTTCGTATCACCTTAGATACATACCAACTCGTAAAGACTTCCCCAATAAAATAATGGATGCATTATGAGGGGTCGCAAAATGCCTAGATTTAGATTAGATATAGAGTTGAACATATCAAAGACTAATTTCTGTCAAGAACAAAAAATTTATCATGACGATTAGCTAAAAATAGAAACAGAAGTATTGATTATATTACATAAATTGATGGTCATCTAATCTAAAAATAGGCAATAAGTTATAGAAATTCGCACCATGATTGGTTGACATTACCTCACTTGTGTGTTACTCCGCATCTTTCACGTGACTTAAATCGTACATGTGATACAGGGACACGAAAAAATAAATATTGATTGGCTAAATTTATATTACCTGGCCAGAATTATGTTCTACACTATTTTTAATTCTGGCCAAAATATTATTGTTACACTGCAGCAAAATTTGCGAAAATATTGATTTGCCTACAATTTTACCGATACAAATCGATATTTTTCCGGGTCCCTGATGTGATAATACTAAAATTGGACGTAGCTAAAGAAACCTATTTTTTATTATAATATCAGAGTAATGCAACCGCCCCCTTTTATATAACAAAACCATTGTTACATAAAAGTCATTCTTCCATGAAGAATTTGAAATAAAGAATAACGAGTAATGCATAATAGGGATAAGATTAAAGGAAAAAAACTAGTTTACAAATATTTGTGACCTGTTCTTATTCCGCAAAGGTATTTAAGAAATCTGCCCTTCTTGTTATGCACAAATCAAAAAATATATATATAGAACAAAAACTCATTGTTCGATGTTGTCACAGAACAAAACAACAATGTCGGTGACCACCTTCAAGTGTCGAAAGTGCTGCTCTCGATGCAGCCTCAAAAACGACATCCACATTTTCATTAGTCAATGCTGAACATTCAAGGTATTTCCGCGCACCTATTTGGACTGCCATCATTTCACCCTTCACAGAAAATAAATAATAAAGATGTTAGTGGATATCATTACAACTAAGTAAATAAAAGATAATTAGGAATTTGATCAATCATGGCTAACCTGTTTTGGGCTAACAAAGGAAATACCTTTTTTCTGCATTTCCGCTATTGCAGATTCGTTATCTCTTAAATCCTTTTTTAACCCTACCAAAATTATAGGAATATTTGGACAAAGAGATGCGACCTCACCAATCCACTGTACAGAAAGTATTGTGAATATTTTAAAAAGTTAACAGTAAATACAACAATAACAATTCACCTATACCTTAGCAGAAACATTTTCTAATGAATCTGGTAGGTCAACCGAAAAGGCAATCAGAATGACATGAGCCTTATGATAGGAAAGAGGCCTTAAACGCTATCAACATTTTGAATAGATAACGAAATTACATTAACACGGTCGTTTATGTTTGGATTTCTACAACCTCTGTTTCATATTTTGAACAAAAATTAAATCACCTCATATTCTTCTTGTCCACTTTAAATTTTATAGTATTATTAAATATAATGCGTTAAATCATTGTCATCCTGAATACTATGCTGATGAATAATTGAAACCTACGCAGTATCCCATAATGCTAGTTGTACAGGCTTTCCGTCGATTTTGAGATCTGTAACTCGATTGTCAAATACGGTTGGGACCTGTGAAAATAGATTAAAAATAATTATGTAAGAATGATTCCAAAAAGATATTAAGTATAAAGATTACGTTACAAGTTATTGTAATAAGTGACGATCTTCTCAAGGTAAAAACAAATCTTGTGTGAAGAATAAAATGGCATAGGAATATAAAAGCCAGTAACATTTTGGCGTCGGTACTTACGTAGTCCTGGATCAAATGAAACAAAAAATAATAATTTTAATACTTTAACAGTTATATATTGAAATCTTATGCCATATAACGAGAACGTACCGTTGGGAAGTAGCCTAATGTAAAAACTGATAATAAAGAAGTTTTCCCACAAGCTCCGTCTCCAACAATGACTAATTTACGTCGAATAGCTTCCCTTGTTTTCCCTGTTCCGTTTGTGGACATAGTGTTATGACCGAATATGTATATAGAGAACAGGTTCCCTTCGGATAATAAGTGTTTAAGTTTAAAAAAAAATAATTTATATTAAAGAGAAAATAGGGTAGGATAACGCAAAAGGTGATGCCACGGGCACTTTAAAACCGCGCAATATATATATGCTTTGATTGCTTTGCTTTTTTTGATCCATCAAAAATCCTTATTAATAATTTTAAGATTGTTTCATTGGTAAATCAAGAACAATGTTTTCGCATTTATGGTCTGGTTCAACTATATGACCAGAAAACGAGTTTTCCAATACAGGAGTAGCACAAAAAGGACCAAGAAATAACATCCTTGGCAAGAATTCGTAGAATTCCGAAGTGTTACAATTCAAAAGTATGTGCTTAAAAATAATTTCATCGTACAATAATTTAAAAATAGATAACGATAATGTAATCTGTTAGATAATTTGACTATCAGATATTTAATTATTAGCAATTTCTTGATTGAAATATGCATTTGGTTTAGAGTTTTTTTTTAAAAAAAATAAACTTAGAATATATAATTATTTTTATATATGTTGTGTCTCAAATGCATCCTTGTTCAGTTGACGCCCGGCCTGAGTTAGGATTAGGGTTAGGGTGAAACTTACAGGGTAATTTAGGCCAATTATTGCAGATCATTTAACGCTGGTCATCTGGTAGTCCGCACAACATATATATATTATATCGATATATTTGGTAAAATTAGTTTAGCAAATATTGATTTTGTATATACGTATTATGAATGTTTTAGCCTAATGTTAACTTTAGTACGGCATGTGATTTTAAAAGGTTTATTATAACTGGCAAAATTACCAAACTTTTGATAAAGTTAACTATATATATAGTAAATTTCAAAGTTAACTAAATTCTAAAAAACTAGTAGCAAAAGTTTTTTTATTATATATATATATACTGTATATTAACATACTATATTTATTAAAAGTTTATACAAGGCCAAATATACTTGTCGCCGGCGGTCACAGTTCCGAGTTGTTAATAAAGTGGTCCGGATTTTAAAAAATGTTTATAAATTTGAAGCACTCTAAAACAACAAAGTAAAATTTGAAGTTTAATTTCATGAAGTGGGTTAAAGATTGAATTAATTCAACTTATTAATAATCTAGATTCAGTTAATTAGATTGCGCAATTCAAAACCTGAAAAAAAATAAAAATCAAAATATACAATTTATTATACAGGTTACTTCCGTTAATATTATGTTGATATATGTGAAGATTGATAACAGTGAGGTAGTTTTTATATAGCCTGAGCCTATCTTTTCTTAAGATGTTGATATTAATAGAAGATTGATATTCATAAGGTTGATACGTATTAATAGAGTAACTTATATATATACTATATATATAGTCAAACCTTAATATAATTATTGAGTTGAAAAATAAAATTTAGAAATTATATATAAAAAGTTGTAACTAGAAATAGAAATTATTAGCAAAAAAATTAGACTGTTATATGGGGTAAAGTCAATAGAGATAGAATAAATCTATTTAGTAAATTGTTTTATTTTTATTAACTTTACTTTATATATTCATTAATAATTATATAAATATATAGCAATATATAGCAATGTTGTTAATTTATAATAATTATAATATTAATTAATATATAGTCAAAATAATAGAAATTAATATATAGAGTTTAGATTCTGTAGCTTAATTAGATAAGCTTTTAGATTTTTACAGTTAAGATTAATAGTTTAAAATCTTCTTTAGTATAGATAAGTATATATAAATTATTGCAAGATTATAATATATAATATCTATTTAATTTAAGTCAATTTTATTTTTTTTTTTTATTTTTTTTTTTTTAACTTAAGCAGTCATGCTAGTACTTTATTAGAATTCTTGAAACTATACAAATTACAGAGAATTT
>CAJVQA010009771.1:0-11864 GCA_910591915.1 Cetraspora pellucida | reverse complement strand
ACATACCACTCGCCAAATCTAACCGCCTCTTATCGACTAAGCCGTTCGTAGGTTACACGACGTATCCATTTGAGAAGCGACCGAGACGCCGACACCGGTTCGATGGTGTCAATAGGCACTATTAGTCCCAGTATAGTAAGAGATCTTCATAATCGGGAGGGCGTGACTTGAGATCGTACGGCGAAGATCCAATGACGAAAACGGCCATCCGTGGATCACGTGTTCCGGGTCTAACAATATAAAATTTTAAAATATTACACCCTACCCTTAAATGTCATCATGAATTAATCATTAATCCGTAAAATTGTAAACCATATTCAATAATTGGTAACAGAATTTTTGCAGTAACTTAGAAATCATAATAGTCCCAACACAAACTAATTCAACTCTAACTATATACTACGATGTGCTACTGAAATTTTTTGTGATAGAAATTACAAAAATTCCAATGCAAAACCATATCAACCTCAAGCACTCTGTTTTACAGTAGTAAGCAAGTTCTAATAACTCACAAAAGACTTTAATTGCATGTGTTTCACTGGAATAGCAAGTATGTAATAGAATTTTTATGGTAATTTATGATAATTTTAATGCAAATTAACTTGATCTAACCACATACTGTGATCACTAGAATAGCGAATGTTCTGTAGTATGCTACTTTAGGATAATAACTCCACTGAAATAGCAAGTAGGTTTTGATTTCTAATCAAGCTCGAGATTTTTAGATTTCCGTGGAGGAGCCACGGGTCGGGTGCTAGTTGTTTTTAAATAATGAATCTAAATTCTGGTGTAAAAAATATATTTTGCTTTTAAGTTTCCTGAACACAAAAATGACTAATAGCTTAAGTGTCATGTAAATGTGTTTATGCAATTCGCACGTTGCGTTATGGTAGTAAATCGACTATCAAAATTAAACCGTTTTTTTTAAAAGTGCAATTTCCCTATTATGGCAATTTCTCAGATAAACAAGTCACAGGGCGTAAGTTTCTATTTCTAGTACATAGCGATGGTGAGCCTGAAGTAATGGTAGTTTCGGAAAAATTCACAAATTTAGTGTGTCACTAATAATACCGAGCCATTATGGGTTAAAGGAACAACGGATATAAATACAAATTCTAACTCAATATATCGAGATCACGTATTAGATTTTATAAATCAAATCTTTACAATTAAAAAAATGACATTTTTATAAAATTTATAATTGAATCTTTGAATCATTACAAACAAGAAGACATCCTTACAATAACATTATTAACTATTTACGTATATTGCGAATAGAAAAATGATCAAAACGTTTCATTCTCTTCATTCTTTCTTTTGCCCGAATTCAAAGTTTTATTTATATACTATATTAAATGATGTACCGCGTACCATACATTTTGTAAAAAATTAGGTAAACTAGTAATTTAAAGGATGAGATTTCACCTGGGCAATAACTAAATTTACTCGTCTTCAAGTATATTTAATTTATATTCTTCTGTAGTATAATCTATATATGTTTAAAATTAGACAAGTCAATAATACGTATTTATATCAAGACTTTCAAAAAATATTATTTACCTTCATTATTCACGGCTTAAAATAAAATATTAAAAAATTATTAGCTACAATATAATTTTTTTAGAATTTCTTACAAAATTAAACAAGTACCTTGTTTTATAATATTGTCAGAATATTCAAAAATTTCATGGTCAATATTTTGTCTTATTGGTCTTATTTGAACATTTATTTTAGAAAGTTCTAATAAAAATTCTCTATCATTTTGCCATTTTTTAAATGTTTCACAGATTTCATCTGCTGATGGTCGATCTTCTGGTTCTTTTTCCCAACATCTTTTCATAAAATTTGTATATTGAGATTCTGGAATATTTGGTCTTAATTCTTCATAAACAATTTTCCTAACAAGGTCTGATTCCGATTTAGTATTGTTGGCATGTTTATAATCTTCAACCGTAGTTATTGATTTTCCATGTAAAATTTCCCACATAATTATGCTAAGCGAGTAAACATCGGACGCCATAGTATGTGGCTCTCCTTTCAAAACTTCTGGGGCAATATATGGTAATATTCCATCCAATTTACCAGATTTGGTTTTTAATGGCGTATCAGCTGGCATTGATTTTCCCAAATCTGCAATGTAAGCACTATGTATTTTATTCTGTAAAATATTACCACTATGTAAATCTCGATGAATAAGACCTTGAGAATGAATTATTTTAAGATCTGAAGCTATACAATGCAAAAGAATCAATTTTTTTTCCCACCGCATGTGTGCTACAGCTCGAAGATTTTTACACAAAGGACCCAATCTTTCATATCTCATAACAAGAACATAACATTTAGCGTCGTCATCTTTTGATACACCAAAACATTTCAAGAAGGTAGGGTCTTCTTGGCAAATGCAATATGCTTTTAACTTTTTTTAAAAAAAGGTTAAATATCGTAATTATGATATGTTAGTTTTATACGAATTTACCTCGTTAATAAATTCCTCTCGATGCACTGATTCATTAAGCTTCTTAAGTGCCACAAATCTTTTCATCTTTTTATCTTCCCATTGGGCATGGAAAACAGTTGCAGAACCACCACTTCCTATCTCTTTGATATTTTTAAATTTATTGTAAGGGATCCATTGCAACTGTCTATTTTCGTTTAGTATTTTTTTTATATCGTCATCAATGTTAAAATTTTGGTATCCCCAATTATTTGTACCTAAAAATAATTTATTAGACTTGCATTCGTGAATTTATCAAATAAACCAATTTAATTACCTGATAATGTGTTTCTATATCAGATTATTTGGTTATTGTTAGTAAATGATAATTCAAATTAAACGCGATAAAAATTCAATTACTCACTTATGATGCCATTCGTTAGCTTTTTCCAAGTCTCTTGTCACTCCTATCCCATTTCGATAACAATCAGCAAGATTATATATTCCGTTAACATGCCCCATCTCGGCTGCTTTTTTATAATAAGCAAATGCTTTATTATAATTCTTTTTAACACCAATTCCATATCTATAACAATGACCAAGATTATTGACTCCACCAGAATGTCCTTTTTCAGATGCTTTGCTATAATACTTAAATGCTTTATGTCCATCTTTTTCAATGCCGTATCGATAACAATTACCGAAGCTATTTAATTCATCAACATCTTCTGAATCTACTTTATCATTATGAGTAAATGCTTTATATGAATCCTTTTCAACACCATATTGGCAGCAATGACTAGGATCATTAACCTGCTCTGTAGCAAATAGCCTTTTATAATATATAGATGCTTCTTTCTCATCTTTTTTAACACCAATTCCATATTTATAACGATGAATAACTTGAGATATTCCATCAATGCTTCCTAAATCAGCAGATTGTTTATAATATAAGAATGCTTTGTGTTCGTCTTTTTTAACACCAATTCCATTCTGATGACAGATACCAACTTGAAATATTCCATTAATATCTCCCATATCGGCTTGTTTTTGATAATATTTGAATGCTTTATCCTCATCCTTTTTAGTCCCAATTCCGTTTTGATGACAATGACCAACTCGGACAATTCCACCTGCATGTCCCATCTCAGCAGACTTTTTATAATGAAAAAACGCTTTATTGTTGTTCTTTTCAACACCAATTCCATTTTCATAACAATAACCAACTTGAAATATTCCTTCAGAATATTCCATCTCAGAAGATTTGTTATAATAATCAAATGCTTTGTGTTCATCTTTTTCGACACCAATTCCATTGTGATAACAATAACCAACTTGGAATACTCCACTTAAATTCTCCATATTAGCAGATGTTTGATAATAATTGAATGCCTTATTTTCGTCCTTTTTTACACCAATTCCATGTTCATAGCAATGACCAACTTGAAATATTCCACCAACATGCATCATATCGGCGGATTTTTGATAATTAATAAATGCTTTGTGATCATCTTTTTCAACACCAATCCCATTTTGAAAACAATAACCAAGATTATATATTCCATTGATACATCCTCTTACAGCGGATTCTTGATGACAATTAAAGGCTTTGTGATTATCCTTTTCAACCCCAATTCCATATCGATAACAATGACCAAGGTTATTTAATCCACCGGCATGACCCATATCAGCTGCTTTTTTATAACAAATAAATGCATTATGCTCATTCCTTTCAATTCCATATCGATAATAATCACCAAGACTATTTAATCCACCTGCATGTCCCCTATTGGCAGCTTTTTCAAAATAAATATTATTATTGCTCGATCAGAGACTTATTTTTATTACTAAATAGATGAAAAAACATATGGGGAATAGGTCCGCTATCTCAAAACCCTACTGTATCATATAATTGGACTAAGAAAATGCGTAACCACAAACTCGCTACGCTGGTCATTCAGAAAATAAAATAAAATCTAAACGTGTCTGTCATCCCAAGGCACTACTGTACTATTTAATCTACTAAGGAAACATGTAATCTCAAGCCACTACCTTAGACATAAATTATAAAATCTAAACGTATAAGCCTGTAACTATCATAAGCCTTTATAGTAAAAAAGAGAATCGAGTATTTCAAACGTTCTAAATATGTACTGTACAGGTCCTTGAACTGCCAATGCAGCTGTGGAGCTCAAATATAAAGTATTGCACTGCTAATGCCACTGTGGAGCTCGATTATAAGGTCCTTACACTGTCAAAGCAGTCATGGAGCCTAACCAATAGGTCCTTGCACTGCCGAAGCAGCCGTGGAGCCTAACTAAGAGGTCTTTGCACTGCTGAAGCAGCCGCAGAGCCTAACTAAGAGGTCCTTGCACTGTATGAACAGCCGTGGAGCCTCTCTCTACCAATACAGGGCTTACTAGCCAAAAATTTAAGCAAGTGTTAACAGAACAAGAACGAACAGAAATGACATTAGGGAGGGAAAAACAGGGGGGGATAGAGCCAGCCTTAACACAAGGCGAGCGATAGCGAAAAGAAAGATAATCTACTAACAACCCTCAAAACCTTAAAATAAACATTTACTAGACAAAGGCAACTCACGCCTACATAGGAGACCCATACTCCTTACTTGATACCAATAACTTACCATAAACTAATAAACATAATATTGTCATATGCAATCAGACTACTACATCACGAAAAACCTGCTTAGAACTAGCGAACTATTAACTAATTACAACTATTCCATAAAAGGTTAAACAATAAACTTCCACATGATCTGAGTCCTCTGATCTCGCAATAATGATCGCTTTGTCACTTCGTTGACAAGCTTTTCATTATTATTGCTCGATCAGAGACTTATTTTTATTACTAAATAGATGAAAAAACATATGGGGACTAAAAGAGGATCGATAATATTAAAACCTCATTTTCTTTGAAAACATTAAGTTTGCTGTGCCTACAGTCCTTAGATATAGCATAACTGATTTACTGTCCCATCCTCCTATGGCTCGAATTTGTGCCAATGACATACCAGCCTCCATTGCTGCTGTTGCACCCCCTATTCTAATGCTATGAGCAGTGAACCTACCTTGAAGGCCTGCATTTTTTGCGATTCTCTTAACAATGGCACCTACTGCCCCTACTGACAACTGTGCCTTGCTTCTAGATAGAAAAAGTGGCCCATCATCTGGTGTATTTGGTCTAATTGCCAAGTATCTTCTTAATAGCCTGACTGGACAATATTTACTATTCAAATATTCTATAGGAATAAATTTTCCATTGACAAATTGATCTGTCTTGGATGAACTTATGCGAACCCAAAACAGTTTTTCTCCAAACTTAATATCTTTAAGCTTTAGATTACAAAGTTCACCAGGACGACACATAGTTCTCAAGCCAACAGCTATCAATGCAGCATCACATATCCAAAAATCATCACTGATTAGCTATGGTTTCTTGTCAACAAAATTTTTTAAAGCAGTTACTGTTAAAGGATCACGTGGCCAGTTTGGATCTTTAGCCTTTCTATAATCCTTTAACAGTGTCCTATAAACTCTCTTAACTTTATATTCCTTAGAGGGATCTGTAAGCTGAACCTCAAGATGCGCTCTTGAAACTGCTGCTAGAACATCTATACAAACTGAAATTGACTGGGTTAAGTCTAACCAAACAATGAAAGATACTAATGTATCTACTTCAGATGGAAGTGCTTTCAAATTCATGACTTCATAAAAATCTCTATACACATCCCATGCTTTGTCTAGCTGCTTATTCCAACTATCTGATACTGCTTTTCTACTCAAAGCCTGTGCTTTAGTTAACAGAATTTTTACTAACCTATTCTTGCTGCCACAAACTGCCAATTCAGGTTTCTCCATGGTTCCACTTCACCTGAAACCCCTTTACTAAATGAAACTTGAACTGGAGGCAGGAACAACATATCTATTGTCATATACATTAACATTGGTCACCACTCTGCTGACACTCATTTTGGAACGATTATAGTTGCTACAGCCCTTTCTTCTCTTATGTATTGAAGGACACGATGTATTAAAGCTAGTGGAGGGCAAACATAATTGTTTTCTCTGGCCCAGCTCTGAGTAAAGCAGTTTACTCCCTCTGAGTTTGGGCAATAAAACCTGCTGTTGAAACACTTCATTTTGGTGTTCCGATTGTTTGCCATTCGATCGATAGTATGTGGACCCCATCTGTTTTCCAACATTATAAAAACTAACTGATTTAGACACCAATCATTTGGGTCTACAAATCTGGTTAGGAAGTCTGCGGGTTTAACTTTGAGGGCACCCAAAAGACCTTGCTGATCCAAATGTCGAACTCATCCAATAACTCCTACAATCTTCTTAGTAAATCCTTTTGCCAAGGTAAACTTTTCCCTTTTAAAACTGTTCCTATTGCTCCTCGATTGTCTATGTGCAGATCGATCCAAGAATGTTGAAGCATTTTTGCGAAGGACCTTATTCCCAGAATTACTGCCTCTGCCTCTAGCCTTGTGATCTCCCTGTGTAATCTTTTTGAACTCCAATTCCCAAATGCATGATGGTCTCTGAAAACTGCAGACCATCCGATTGTTGATGCATCTATGAAGATCTGTTTTACTTTTGATGATTTCCAAGCAGGATGACCATTCTGTTTCTTAAATTTTGGACCACCCAACTGGCATCCTCTTTTGCTTGCTTTGTCAACTCCACTAATGAATCCCATTGCCAACAACTTCTGTTTGCTGCATCTATTATTGTGTAAAACTCCAGACATCAAACCTTGGCATGAGCAAAGGCTCTGCTTAAAGACTGTATTTTTCCTGCTATTGCTACCAAGTTGCATGCTGATATCTTTTCTTTCTTTATAAGCTCTGACATCAATACCCTTATTTCTAAGATTTTTGTATCTGGAACTATTACTTGTGCTTTCACAGTATCGATTATTAATCCAAAAAATTTTATCTGCTGTGATAGTTCCCACTGCCCTTTTGATACTTCTCTTACCAACCCACATCTTTTTAGGTCTTTCTCTATCACCTGATCTCTTATCATTATCAAGGTATCTAACGAAGGATGCGCAACCCAAAAATCGTCTAAATAATTTCCACAGAACAGCCCTAGTGATCTCCAATGTTCTACAATCACTCGCATTATCTTGGAGAAAATCCATATGGCTTGTGACAAACCAAAAGGGAGAACTTTGTAATAATACCAGCTTCCTAATATTTGGAACCCAAGAAACCGTTATGCACTTTCTTCCATCATCACATGATGGTAACCATCCATCATGTCCCATGTAATCACATACCAGCCTATACCTATTGTGTGCAGAAGACCTCCAAGACCCTCCAACTTCACTTTCTTTTTGGGTAAGGTGGTGTTCAGACGCCTTAAGTCTATGACCATCCTCTATTTTTTGGGCCCCTTTTTTGGCACCAAAAAGACCAGACTCACTTCCAGAAGAAACGTAGGTCTTTCCACTTGATTTCCTAATGTTCTTATTGCTGAGGATGCTAACAACCGATCCAACTCTCTTTGCACCCATTCCTCTTGGTCTTTTGAAAATGTGTACTGTTTTGGAGTTTGTTGTGCTACAAGTAAAAGAACTCCTCTTGGAAACAATAGAACCCCATTCTTTAACCAACTTATTACTACTGGTGATGGCCTTATTTTGTCTTGCCAATAATTCAATGCTTCTGCTGACTGCATCCTTCCCACCACTGATATCTGACTTTCTGACTTTCTCAGACCCAACACTAGACAGTCTTCTACAAATAGGGTCCGAGTGTAGTCAGTCTCCATTCTTTGGCTTGGTGGTAACTCTAGAACCTGTGGAAGGGCAGCTGGAAGTGATGTGACCAAGGCCTCCACAGTTGAAGCAGTTAAAGACTCCTTTACGATCTGGGAACCTGAAGGCTCCTCTGTTACGAAAGGATTGAAAGCTTCCATCATACCTCCTTTTACCCTTATGACTTTCATTTCTTTCTGAATCAGACGAAGGTGAAGAATATCTTTTCCTCTTATGCCTATATGACTTACTAGGCTTATTCTGGCTATAATAGCATGAGGCCACACCTGATTGGCTAAATAATGGAATATGATCTTTGTATTTTTCCATCATTTTGTCATTACTCCCGACTATCTGTAATGCTGTACCCCAACCCTTGTTATCAGCTAACCTTAGTGTAGCTGCCCGGGCTTCGATTTCATTTCTAATACCATCAAAATCTTTTTTATTAGCCATTGGTACTACTTTTATTGCTTTGTCCAAACGCTTGCCAATTTTCGTCAAGAAATCATACTCATGTTGATCACATGGCTTCGACAAGCTAACCTTGGGCCATGCTTCATCTAACAAATCACACTCCTCTATTTCTCTATGAAGAGCAGAAAAATTTCTTTCCATCTTCATTTCAATTTTACCCATCGCTGACAGGAACATATCAACTGTTATTTGTTCTGCCTTCTGTCTTCCTCAGGAATGACCTGCTAACTCATCTTTAATTCTATTGTCTGCTTCCTGTGAATATGCACGCATGTCATCCACCTCAAGGTCAGCATCCCCTCCATCATCCCAATCCCTTTCATCCGCATCAATTCTGGGTACTTTGATAATGTCATCCAAATCTTCATCCCCTACTCCACTCTTGTCTGTAGCCTTTCCTTTATTCTTTCCGAAAAATGCCTGGAGCCTATCGCTAAGGTCCTCTTTATTCCCTACACTAGATAAACCGCATGACATACACAAGTCTTTTAAATCATTTAACATCAACTTAGACCAGCTTATACCCGACATATGGGAATACCAAAAATTATCGCAGAGGAAAATGAGACTGAATTTTATTTACAATAGATTATTTTATTTATTTATTAATTTATATATAGTTTAGATGATACAGTAGTAAACGATAGAGCCAGCCTTAACACAAGGCGAGCGATAGCGAAAAGAAAGATAATCTACTAACAACCCTCAAAACCTTAAAATAAACATTTACTAGACAAAGGCAACTCACGCCTACATAGGAGACCCATACTCCTTACTTGATACCAATAACTTACCATAAACTAATAAACATAATATTGTCATATGCAATCAGACTACTACATCACGAAAAACCTGCTTAGAACTAGCGAACTATTAACTAATTACAACTATTCCATAAAAGGTTAAACAATAAACTTCCACATGATCTGAGTCCTCTGATCTCGCAATAATGATCGCTCTGTCACTTCGTTGACAAGCTTTTCAAATGCTTTATGCTCATCTTTTTCAACGCCGATTCCATATTTAAAGCAATCACCAGTATTATAAATTCCAGTTTCATAACCCATTTTTGCAGATTTCTGATAATAAACAAATGCCGTAGACTCATTTTTATTAACCCCAAATCCATTTCTATAGCAATAGGCAAGATTATATGTACCACCTGCATGCCCCATCTCAGAAGATTTTTGATAATAAATGAATGCTTGATGTTCATCCTTTTTAACTCCTATGCCATGAAGATAACAAATACCAAGATTATATGTTCCGATGGCATGGCCTACATCAGATAATTTTTTATAAATTTCAAATGCTTTGTATTCATCTTTTTTAATCCCAATTCCATTTTTATAACAATGTCCAACTTGAAGCAACCCCTCATAATCATCCATATCTGATAATTTTTTATAATAAATAAACGAATTATTTTCGTTTTTTTCAATTCCAATTCCATTTTGGTAACAATAACCAACTTGGAATGTTCCTTTAAGATTTCCTAATTCAGCAGATTGTTTATAATAGAAAAATGCTTTAGATTTATCTTTTTCTACCCATTTACCAAAATGATAGAAACTTGCAAGAATATATTGGACAATTGCATTAGTTTGATTGTGTAAACACAAGTTTATTACATCCTCTTGTTTGTAAGCGTTTTTTATTAAGAATTTGTCAATTGAATTTAGAATTGAATTCGAGCTTCTTCCTTTTCTAACCCCTTCATCATAAATATTGCAAAGACTCTCAACAAAACGTTGTGATTTATCATTACTTAAACTTAATTGTTGTAAATTATTATTGACCTGGTCTTTAGAATCTTGATCGAAGTTTTTTGGTAATGTAATTTCTTTATTCGACATTTTTAAATTAGATATTTGATTTGTGCATTCAAAACATGAGAAGTCACTAATTTTATAAAAAAATTTTTATTTTCGGAGAACTTGTACTAAGGGGAAATTAATTTGTAATTACTATGTTGGATCATTAAATATTCGAATTCATTTGCATTTTGTGGAGTAACTATTCCGTCGATATAAAAAATATTTAATTATACCGGGCACTATACTAAAGGGAGTATTTTATGTAAATTAAGTTACTCAAATTAATTAGAATATTCGAATTATTCGGAATTTTGCGAATTCAAACGTTTCAGGAGAACTTTAGACCCCATTTTTCATTATTCAGTTTTTGTTTGGATGCATCCGTGAGTAATACAAACTTTTAAATGATTGCCCAAAGGAAGAAAATGCGACAAATAATATTTGAAACAACTTTCATGCACTAGAAAATGTTTAAATATGTAAATATATTTCAATTCATTCTGCGTAACATTCAAAGGCAAATTCAAGCATTAATTAATATGGTTATTCTATTTCATACTCACTAATTATATATTCCAATAAAATAAAGTTTATTTTTGTTCATCACTTAATAACTATATGAGCATTAATCTTGATAATGATAATGCCTATATTGTTAGCTGTTTCGAATATCAGATTCGGGATCGTTGTGCTTACGTAATAATGTACAAAAAATAACAAGAGAAAAATCTATGATCATGAGAGTTTACACGATAATGTAATATTTGTTTGCTTTTTAAAATATAAATGATCGTTAAGAATACAATACAAAATTCATTTATATTTACAAAAGTATTATCTCCGAAGACCTTGTAACAATTATGCAATATTTTGGCGTAATTTGTAATACAGAAGGATAATTCTACAAATTTATACTTCCCAATACCTTTTGTTTGTGGTTTCCATTTCAACATTTTACTTTGTTTTTTTTAACGTTTTATCATTCATTATAAGAAAATTGTTTTACGTCGAAAGAAGTTTCCTCACAAATGCATACTAAATTTCCTTTTTTATACTTGTATTACTAACGAAAATAAGAAATTCAGCTAAATCATATCATTGTAAAAATGTATATATATTTCAATTCCTCCTACCTTTTGAAGAAATTCAGCAAACTTAGTTGTTATTATATATATACGTACTCAATAATGATACGGGCCGATGAAAAATCTCGGGTCAGGGTCAATCTCAGGCAGGGCGGCGACTCGGACCGACCTTTTCGCGAACTATTCTCGAATGATTCTAAATAACATTCAATTATTCTCATCCTTTAGACACTGATTATGTGTTATTCAGATTCGATTCAA
>CAJVQA010009770.1:0-11866 GCA_910591915.1 Cetraspora pellucida | reverse complement strand
AATAAGTTTATATTTAGAGAAGGAGCTGTGAGAATTATCCTGTGTATTGAAGTCACCAAGGATAATAGGATGAATATAAAGTTGTGAGGCTTGTTGAATCCAGTTGATTACTTTATTTTGGGTTTAATTACAAATAGAAGTATCAGTTGATGATAGGTATACTAAAATGATGCGAAGCTTGATATTACTTCGAAAGTTGATATCAAGTGCTATGGCACCTTCAGGATGGGTATGAATACTGTGAACATGATGTTTAAGATGATTGTGAATCATAATGGCAGTGCCTTCCATAGAGGTAGGAGAATTAGACCAGTAGTAAGTAAAGAAGTTGTTATTGCAGAAAAAAAGATTAGATTTGTTAGAAATTTTTGTTTCTGTGATGCTTGCAATGGATATGTTATGATTGAGGCAATAATCCTGGCATGCTTCTCTCTTAGTAAGATCATTAAAGCCTCTAACATTATATGTAGCAATAGTTAGGTTGAGATGATGTAATGCTGAATTTGATGAAGGTGAGAAAGAGTTATGATTAGAGATTGAAAAATGGTTGTCAAAAAATAAATCAGATAAGATAGAAGTAGAATTAGAGAAGTTAGATCTAAGAGGAAGATTGTAGAATATAGGAAGAAGATAGGGAGTAATGACCATGTGGTCTGGTAAAAGAGTGTCATTAGGAAGGTATATGTGTATTTCATTATAAGATGAATTAACAAAAAATGTAATATGGAATACTATTTTGTTATTATTATATTTATCAATGTGTTGAATTAGAGTTTGAATAGTTTGACCATGAGAGAGAAGTAGTAAATTGTAATGAAGAAAAAATTTGTTGAAACATGTGTGAAGATCATAGGGGATTAAAGATGTTGTAAATAATCTTTTAAAATTGTCTTCTACAGGATCGATCACCGTATGCTTGGCTCTCACAGCTGTGCAAGGTATCATAGTCTGCCCTGTACATTGGTCTTGGTGCAATATTAGTGCAACTTGATAATTAAAAATGTAAATATATTATTGAATATACTAGTTAGTCAACCAAACTTGCTAAAAAAAACTATACAATTACAGAATTAGAGTGTACTGCTATTGTTTAGACATTAAATAAATTTCATTAATATTTACATAGCTTTTAATTTATTTTAATAATTGACTACAGTGCATTAACTTACTTGAATAACATATCTAATTTTACAGTATAAATAGTATGATATATAATAACTCTACAAAGCTATGATTTTGTAGTAAAGCATAAATCTGAGAAACAAATATCTAATATTAATGCACTATTAAGGACTGTATTTGATTTAGAAGAAAATTAGACAAAAATAAATAATAATAATAATAATAATAATAAAACATAATAATATATATTAGTACTAAAATGCAAATAAATGCAGAAATTAGATATTTAATAATGCAGAAACTGATCAGACCAATTAATATTTTCAAAAAAATTTTTTTTTATTTTTTAACAGATGTAGTAAAAAGTAGGCTAACTATAATAAATAGGTGCAAAAATAAAGTCATCTAAAAGCAATATCAATATAAAGAATATATTCTAATATGTTCTGATAAAATATAATACTGAGGATAGCAATCCTAGTATAGTAGTTGGGTTGTCATTATTCAAGTGGCAGGTCTAAGATTCAAATCCTACCTATAATAAAATTTGAAAATTATATTTGCATTATAATAACTGTTTCCTGTTAATCAGTTGGCCTTATATGGCTGTAACCCAGGTATACCAAGTTAGTTCTAATAACATTAGAAGCTCAAGTCAAGTCATCTATATAAAATATAATGTTACATGTACATAAAGAAATATATAACCAGTATTGTATAAGACTTTGGTAAAAATTTACAATAAGCACCTGAGCTTAGATAACTAAGAAACCAAGGTAATGAAAACCTATTTGGAAATTCTTAAGTAAAGAGGTAGCATAAACTTTCAACAGTACTATTAGACTGATTGAAGCCTATGAAACACCTTCATAAAAACTAAAAGTTAAACTGAAAATCAAATATGTATAGAGGAATATATAACCAATCAGGCTGCCAGCTCATCAGAGAAAAAGGATACAAAAGTATACTATACCAGGCCATCTAGATTGGTAGTCTGAGAGAGACTGTCAGTTCTAAGTTACAGTTAGTAAGAGATAATAAATAAGATGCTAGGAAGATAGGTACTATAGTTTAGTAAACTTTACAAGAGTAGAAATAGTGTAACATAGTACTATTGTTTGAAGAAAGCATCTAAAGAGAACTTGATTTTTTAATACACACCAATTGAACTATTTTTGCATACATGCTAACAATGTTTCTGAAGCTCTTGAATTATATTAAGAAATGTATAACTCTGCAGCTCTGTCTGAAAAGCTTTTATTTTTGAGTTGTCTTCTAATACAAGTGTTGCTTAAATCTTCTATTTGTAATTTCTAAGTGGTGTGGTTCCTTTGTAATTAATTGCTCTGCAAAGTAATGTAACTGGAATATCTATTAGCTGGTCTATTAATGTTGGAAACCAGAATGCTAAGCATCATAATAGAAAAATTAGTATCATATAATTTTTTCTCATTAAATTTTGGCTAAAACTTTAAATAGTAAAATTCATGATGGGTTTGCAAATGTTTTTCATCCTTTTTATGATTGGGTAAATGCATCGATTGCTAATGCTTAAAGGTTGAATCTCTAGTTGAAAAATTTTTTTGTCTACATGTTCTTGCTGGTTGCAAACAGGTCAATGTTTTGATATCTTTAAATTTGTTATAGTAAGTTGAATATAGTTTTAACAAGGTCTATTTAAACTGTAAATTTACTTATTATTAAAGATATTGTGCTCTTTTGATGATTTATATATGCTACTGTAGTTATAGAGTCTGACTTTATGATATTATTTGATTGCATAATTCTTTCTAATATGTCAATACTTTTAGAACTGTTTTAATTTCGAGAACATTTATATAATGCTTTTCTTTTTTTATTAAACATTTTTCTGCAATTATTTGGTTGTTTATTACAGCTCTCCAACCTCAAGGCAATGCATTTGTCTGTATAATTGCACTTGGTAACTCTACTACAACTTTTCTTTACTTGTAATATGTATGTTGGTTTATCTACTGTTGTAGTTGTTGTTTACTTTTATTTAATAAATGAATTACCAAATTCTATCTTTATAGTTTCAATTGTCTGTTTTTGTCATGCAATAATGCATGAGATAGTATTTGAGCAAGTAGAATACATTTGTGACTGCTATAAACTTTTCTATTAATAATACTAGTTTTTATATATAAATGCTTTTTTTCTTGTATACTATTGTGTATTTATAAATTAGCTCTTTTATCTTGTGATTGAATATTGAAATGTTATCTTGTTTAAATTTATAATAAATCTATTAACTGAACTGGCTTTAGCTATGATTTTTTAATGTTTATGTTGAACCCTATTTTGTGTAATAGGTGTAATAGTTTTTTCTTGTTTGCTATTGCCTATTTATAAGAGTTTGTTATAATAAGAATATTGTCTAAGTATATTATTATTCTTATATTCATCTGTCTTGCTATCTTTATAATAGGTTAAAGAATTTCTAGTAAATGTCAATAGACTGGTTAAAAGCCTAAAAGGTAGACATGTAAAGCAGTATAGTTTTTTATTGTATTTAATTAAAAAAAAACTTTTGGGCTTCTAAATATAAAGGTACATAATAAAAAGCTTCTTTTATGTTTATAGAAATCATATAGTTTCTTGAACATAGAAGTAATTTTATGAGATTTAGGCCTTCTATTTTGAAGTAAAAATATTGAACATATGTGTTTAGTTTTATAAGTCTATTATTAGTCTGTATGTTTCTGTTTTTTTGGATACTAAAAAGATGTTTGAGATAAAAAAAGGTTTGTATATAGGTGCCTAAAAGGTAGACATGTAAAGCAGTATAGTTTTTCATTGCATTCAAATACAAAAAACTTTTGGACTTCTAAATGTAAAAGTATATAATAAAAAGCTTCTTTTATGTTTATAGATATTATATAATCTCTTGAATATAGAAATAATTTTATGAAATTTAGGCCTTTCATTTTGAAGTAAAAATATTGAACATATGTGTTTAGTTTTTATAAGTCTATTACTAGTTTGTATATTTCTGTTTTTTTGGATACTAAAAAGATGTTTGAGATAAAAAGGTTTGTATATAGAAAATTCTTTTATGACCTTTTGATCTATTAAATGTGCAATCTTCTGCTGTATTTTTATACCTCATTGTAGTTAAGAAGAAATATAAATTTTTACTGATAGAGTATGTTGCCAAATAGGATAATATCCTTTTTTGATTATTGTTGTAGACCAATGTTATAAAAAATAGTACTAAAAAAAAAAGCAACTCTTTTCACAGATCACTTATACCAAATTTTTGCTAAAACTATTTAATTATTTCCAAATATTTTACTAAGTTAACCTTACTTGTACCTTTAAGTAAAGTTGTTCAGCACACTTTTTTGCTCCTGAATAGCTAAGTTAAAGTTTCAATAATACTTGGCTATTGAAAAAAGTTACAAAGCCAATTTTTAGATTTTTGCCTATTTGCTCAAATTTTACTAATTAAATATACTTTGCTTACTATTAGTATTTTGTTAAGCTCATCAAGATGAACATTTTGGTATATATTTTATTCTAAACAGACAAAAACTCATAAGTTATTAACAAAAAGGCAAAACCTAAAACCTGTCTTTGCAGGTTTTTTTAAAGCTAATTTTAGGAAAATTTGCAAGGATGCTCTGGAAACTTCACTTTTCTGATATCCATTAAAATTTCTTAATTGACCAATAGGCCTCTACTATAATTCTACACTTTTCAGATCTTTTCTAAACAAGTTAGAAATTATAAAATGGAAAAATATTTTTCAAAAAATCTAGTTCTAACAATTTTAAATATACTTAAATTTAGGTACTATTACAGACTACAAAAGGTTATACAAGTTGCAATAACCATAGTAATTCTAGTAACATATTCAAAAAACATATATTATCTTTATAATATTATTATTGCTAATTTATTTTAAAAAGAAGACAAACAAACTTATTCTTTAAGCTATCTTAGCTAGATTACAATATGTCTACTCTTATAACTTCCAAACCAGACTCTGTCGATCTTAACTATTTTTATGAAAACTTTAAAAAAAGATTTGGTATTGGAGTGTATGAAGAGACCTCACTTACCTTATGTTCTATTTCTACTAGCAAGCAACTAAACAATTGTTTTAATATCAAATTCAAAAGCAATACTAAATGCTATTACTATATTAAAGCTTCTGCAACTAGTAGCATTGTTATTTGTATTTGTAACAAGTTTTATACTAACTTTCTTTCATAAAAAAACCTAACATATAAACAAAATGAATTTGAACAACTCACTAAAAAATCAAAAAACAAAAAACAAATCACAATAAACATCACTGATTCTACTTAATTTATCCTAGCATCTCCTAGCTTATCTTCTTCACCATCTACATACCAACATATTTATTCTACTTGTAACTAACCTATTATTTGTAAACTAACTAACAACAAGCATTATTTGGCAAATGATACCTTGCTTTTTAATAACAAACCATATTATAAATTCTGTATTGAAAATCAATTTAAATTTCTCCAAAAAAACCCAACAATAATCCTAAACAATACTATTTTATTTGCTAATAAACTTTGACTAACACTCACTAAACAACAACCTCAAAATCCAGTTACTAAACAACATCTCAAAACTCACTTACTTCTCAACTTGATCTTCTTACACCACTCAATAACAACCAAAATGATAGAGACATTGACATAGATATTGATAATACTATAACAATTACAAAACAACAACAACAACAACAACATAAACAACAACAAAAACAAAAACAAAAACAAAAACAACAACAACAATCTTAACAAAAACAATCTCTATCTCCTAATACCAAAATCAAAGCTAACCCAACATTTGACTGGCTGACCAACTTTCCAGTTACAACTGAAATAAAAAACAATACAAAATTGCAAACACAACTCTCTCATGACTTATTTAACTTTCTTAAGCAACATCTTTTCAACTTTTATTCTGGAAAAGAAATTAAACCAGCTACTAAAAATAAAAAAGCTCTTGCAGCCAGCTTTTATTATATTATTCATCAAATAGTTAGAAAAAACCTAAATTTCTCTTTAATATTATTTTTTAAACCAATCTAGATATTGACCATGAGGCTACAATTCCTTTTGACATTTTGGAAGAAAGTCTCAAAAAACTTATTCATAAATTTACTACTATTTTATTTACCAAACTTAACTATTCTAAAATCTTTGTATCACCTGCTACTATTTCTCTATACAGGACTTAAAACCACTTACATTTTGTATCAATCTTGCCAGAATTTATCTTTATTTATCTAATAACTACCAATCTATTAACTATACCAAATTTGCAGATGACATCAAGCTCAGACCCAAAAGGTTTACAGTTAGCTCATTAATAATAACAACTAACAAAAAAGAGCAATATTTGAATATCAAAATAGATAATAGATTTAATATTCATCTTCTTTTTAACATTTTTAAAACCCTTTTTCTTGAAAAGTATAACATTTTAGTACTTAACAACTCTGTAGACCATTTTGATGAATAGTTCAAAAAATTCTTTTCCTTATATAATCAACAATTTATTAAACCTTTTAATAATACTAAAATCAAAAATGCACTAAGATTTCAATTTCAACAACAGTTTATTAAACATTTTAAAAAGCTTCTTCCTACTAAATTCTTCTTTACTGAATGTTCCAACCTTCAACAATGATGTAATGAGACAATTTGACATGCTAACTATCATATTTGCACTTGTACTAACTCTGACTATATACATCTTGAAAAAACAAAACTTAAAAAAAAGAAAAAGCAAAAGAAACTACATCCTAAAACAACCAACTTGACTACCAATATATATACAACTATAGCAACCTTCTTAAAGAAATTATAAATGAATCTTATAAAGAATTCTCAAAAACAAAAAGTGAAATTTAGAAATAAACTAATATTAATGCCTTAATCTTTTATATTAATACCAAATATGAAGCTATCTTTAAAGAAAAAATATCTACTCAACTTCTTGATAATCTTGCAACCAAAGCTGAAGAGTTTATTTGTGCCAATAATCAAACTAAACAAATTCTAAACAAAGAAACTATTACTTCTATTAATATCTAAACATTTACCAAAATATTGCTATACAAAATCACAATATTGATAAGCTTAACTGGCAACAAGCAATTGACTTTCTTACAACTAATATCATTAACACAAACTACTTAGCCCATGTTATAACCTACTTTGATATTAACAATCTCTCCATGAATTTTTCAGAAATTGTTAAACACTTTCAAAAAAAAGCATATCCAGAGGCTGAAAAAATTCTACAAAATAAAATCAATCTGAATTTTCATAAACCATCAATTCTGAAAGACTTACTTTTCCTTATAGAAACTTTTTTTCAATAAATTTCTCTGTAAAATACATTAATGCAGCTACTACTTCTAAGATTATAATGTTCTCTACTCTTTGGAAACCATTTTTAGAAGAGAATGATATAAGTAAACAGATAGAAAAGTCTATTTATGTAGAGAACCAAGTTTATAACAGCCAGACTCAATGTACAGAGCAGGTTATAGCACTCTTCACAACTGTAAAAGCCAAGCATATAGTGATCAAATCTACAGAAGAACTTTTTACTTTCTTGAATTCCATTGCATCATTATGCTTCAAGGAAACATCACAAGACCCATTATACAACACACTAGTCAATTCAGACTTATGCTATAATAAATGGTTAGCCCATCAAGGCCTACCTTTACTTCTATATCTACAAACTCTTTATTTCTTTCTTAAACATATACATTCTTACAATTACATACTACTTAATATTTATAATTTTATATTAACAATATCAATTAAACAAGACTACAGTAAGTGCTTAATACACTTATCAAATGAACTAACACCTTTATCTGATCATTTCATCCCACATCGATCTAATTATAGATTCTATTTATCAATACTTATTCCTTTAAAATATTCTTCAATACTTAATAACACACAATATACCAAACTTGTTCTTAAGATAATGCTATAAATTACACTTATACACAACTAGTAAAAACTGTTTTATCTGACCATGATGATACTATTATTGCCAATAAACACTTTGGCTCTATACAACTTTATACATGTTATAATAAATTTCTAGCCTGTAACTATCTTAACTATTCCCATATTCACAAACAATTATCTTTTTTTTACAACATATTTATAGTTTTGATTACTTACCAAGCAATGCTTATGGTTATACCTTAACTATTTTTATTAAAAATGATTACAGTGAAGCTCATGTTTACCTTCTATCTGAATCTAAACTTTTATCTAATTATTTTATTCCACCACTTTAAGTTATTTAGAATTATCCAAACATTTTACTAAAATCCAATACAACAGAAGATGATTCTTTTAACTTAACAAATCCATATTCAACAATATTTACATCAAACTCACTGTTACTTATATCTTCAATATCACTACAATAACCTTTACTTATTTCTATTTCTGTATTATTATCATTAACATCACTACCACTTCTAACACAAATCTCTATACCTATACAAAATTTGCATAACCTTTATTTAAATATTGCTACATATAATGTTAGAGGATTAAACACAATTACCAAAAAAGAAGCTTGATGAAATTACTGCCTTTATAACAATATTGATATTGCCTGTATCACTGAAACAAAAATTGCCAATACTACTAACTTTCACTTTTGTAATAATAATTGGCTTACATACTTTTGGGCAAATTCTGAAAATTTTGCTCAAGATGCTGTTATTATGATTTACAATCACCTTCAACCACACATACACAACTGTCAAACACATCCTGAAGAAACAGTAACTTTAGACTTTTCTTTAAAAATAAAATTAAACTCTGCATTATGGCAGTTTATCTTTCTTTTACTGACACATATTGATGTAATAAAATACAAAAAACAGATATTTCACGGATTCAACAAGTCTACTAACTAAACCTTCATCCAATCATTCTTGGTAACTTCAATGCACATGTTGATATTTGTAGCTTATCATCAAAATTTTGACTTACTAACTACCTTCATCAAACCAACATGTATGACCTTGATGTACATGTTAATAACAAATACTACACATAGTCAAACAATACTAGTCAAAGTTGTATTGACTATAGATAAACTAATTTATTTAATATACAGTTCTTTCTTTCTTACAATCTTGATGATAGTAATAACTTTACACTAAGTGATCACTCTATTCTTCTTTCTTTATAGTCTTTTACTAATGCATTTAGTAAACTTCTATGCTATTACACTAGCATTAGTCATAAAATTTTTAATTACAATGCTATGTCATCAGAAAAATAACAGAATTTTCTAACCTGCTTTTTCAAAAACTTAACTCATATAATACTCCACTTGATTGCAACATCAATGAAAGTATAGAAACTACATAGCATAAAATTGAACACTCAATTATTCATACTGCTATATACTCAATTTCTAATAAAAAATTCTACAAATGCAGTTATAAGCACAAGTATTTACCTTATAGCACTATACTTTATCTATCACTTAAAGAACTTGGACATTTAATTAAAATTGTTAAAGATCTGAATAACAATTTAAATATTAACATAATTAATTCTTAGATTAAAAATAAAAATACAAGATCTAATTGTGATCTCCAAATCTTGTCTTCTAACCAATAACCAAAACTCAAACAATGAACTCAGCATGCTTAAGATATTTGAAAACAGCTCTACCATGTATGCTATATTAAAAACTTCTTGCTACTTCAACAACAAATTCAACAAGCTACTGAAAAAATATATGAAACACTCTTTATACATCCCAAACAAGCTTTATACAGCATTCTCAATTATTACAAATCTTCTATTCACTTCTTAAATATTAAACTTCCTAACCAACTTGTTACAAAGTCACATCTTATTAAGCAACATATACAATTTCACTTTTTTAACTAAACAGCTTATCGACCAATTGACCAAAACCTATTTAATAATTTTTGGTCTACACAATACCAATCATAACCACACATTGATACTCAATAGTATAGCTTTCTTATTACTTCTATTACAGAAGAAGAAGTGTTTCAAACTATAGCAAAACTTCTTAATAAGAAAACATGTGTTCTACAGATATTAGTTATAAAATGCTTAAACATGCAGATATTGTCTGCATTAAAGCCATAACTGCTCTATTTAATTGCTGCCTTAACTTAGGCCAAACTCCAAAACAATGAAAGCATAACAGTATATACCCTATTCTAAAGTGTAATTTATTTGATAGAGATCTTAATCTTATTCATCCTATAAGCTTAATTAAATATACTCATAAAGTCTATACAAAGATTATTATAAACAAAATTAGTACAATATTCTCACAACATCCAATTCTCTTATCATACAATTAAGTTGCTCTACTAAACAACAGTATTTCAATACCTATATACATACTCAACAACCTTACTGAAGATGCATCATGTAACCAAAAACCAATCTGGCTTCTGTCTTAAGAAATGAGCAAGGCCTATGATTCAGTTAATCTTGATCTTCTTAAACATTCTTTGCAGCATTTTGCTCTTCCTCCTATTATTATTAACACTATTATTAATCTACTTACTGACTGACAATATCAAGTCATTACAAATCTTGGCTTTACTTCTTCATATCCTGTACTTAATAGTATTGATCTGAGAGAAACTATTATCTCTTTTTTATGAAGAATATATTATAATCTACTTATTTCATACATTTACAATAACTTTAATGAATACAACACTAAAGTTTCTTGGCCAACTAATCTTAAAAACCAAACATTTAACAAACTTGAATCTTACTACTCTGTTCTTGCCTATATGGATAACACTTTATAAATTGCTTCCTTATAGCAAAAACTCTCACAAATCTTATTAATAACAGAATCTTTTTACAACATGACCAATATTCAAATTAACCCTATTAAATCAATACTCACAACTAATAACCCTCCAACTAACTATAGTCCTATTACTTACAACAGTCATTTACTCAATCTTCACCCTCAAAATGAACAATTTAAATTTTTAGGATGCTGGTTTATACTTAACAACAAACAAGCAAAACAAACTAAGCTTATTACAGCTGAATCATCACATCTTGTTAAAATTGTAAGCACAAAAAAAATTACTGACACATATGCATGATACATCATTAATACAGTTATCATCTCTACAATTGAATACCATATTTACAACATTGTTCTTAGTTAGAACATATGTAATAAAATTCTTATCAACCATATTGGACTTGTCAAAAAAAAGACCAAACTCAGTTATACAATTTCTACTAACACAATACTCTATTTTCTACTATATAATATTTAAAATATATAGGATATTCAACTTCAACACTATATAACAAACTATATTAAAAGACTTAACTCTCCTGACTTTTTTGGTATTAGTACTCACATTCAGCTCCAACAACTTCAAAATAATCTTTGATTACCTACTAGCATCTTAATATATAACAATTCTATAATTGATGAACCAAACAAACATATTACTAATTTCAAAATAATTCAACTTTTTAAACATCTTGGCATTACATTCACTGTTAACCCAACTTACAACATTCCATATACTATTTAATAAGGTTCTATCTTACTAGAATTTCTACTCTTCTCATATTCAAAATACTTAATTTTTAAAAAACAACTTAAGCATCATGGTATTCTATATCTTGATCAACTTATTACATTTGAC
>CAJVQA010009769.1:0-11867 GCA_910591915.1 Cetraspora pellucida | reverse complement strand
TAAAGTGAAAAGCTGGTTTTTTTAATTAGTTATTTGGCAAATACTAGCTTTATATTATTTATTTTATTGTTCTTTTTTTTGTAATAATATAAAGTGAATAGCTGATTTTCTTAATTAGTTATTTGGCAAATATTAGCTTTATATTATTGGAATTTAAAGACTATATATAGCTGTTAATGGTCTAATTATTAAGACTTTTCTTCTTCTAGTTATACTTTACAGATATTTCTATGTTTTAAAGTCTAATAATCCTTATCTTCTACTCAGCATTTGTGTATTTAAAATTATTACAGTTTACTAGTTTTTAGTAAATTTTATTACAGTAGTTTGGTTTTAGAAATTTTATTTATATGTAAAGATATATGTTTCCATTCTAGAAGACATGAGTTGTTGAATGTAGTAAGTTGGTCTAAGTAAAGAATACAGTGGTATCTAAGTTGTTTTTAAATATTAAGTATTTAGTATATGATAAAAGTATTGACTTAAATGAAGTAGACCCTTCTTGAATAATATATAGAATATTATATAATAAATTAGATATAAATATTATACCAAAGTATTTAAAAAGTTGAATGATTTTGAAGTTAATAGTGTGTTTGTTAGGCCTATCAATAATAGGATTATCATGTATCAGAATACTAGTAGATGACTACAAGTTGTTCTAAAGTTGTTGATATATCATAAATATTAAATTAATATTAGTATAATATTATGAGTTAAATAAACTATTATATTAAAATAATTTACCTTCACTTAGAAAACATTTGATATATATAAGTCATATGATTCTGCTTTATTTTCTTAAAGATATGTAATTAAAATATATACCACATAAATGCATTGTTTTTTTGACTTTTACAAAATATCTTTGATAATATAAGTTCTAAAATAAAAATTTCATAATTATATCACTTTTATATCATTAATAAAATAAATGATTATATTAAAATAATTGCTTTTCAGAAAATATGCAATTGATCAGTTTACTACATTTTAAGTAATTCTGCATTGTTTTCTTAAATTATATACTTCTAGATTATTGACTATGCAGCAAATTGGTTTTGATATATTGCATTGTATTGTACTGTATATTATATAAATCAAAAATAGTATTTCAGTATGGTTCTATAATTGGATTATTTAGTATTATATACTATATTTAGTTAATAATTACTTTAGAATAATTTTGTTTGAGAAGATATATTAATTAAAGCATAAAAGTTAAAAAATTTATTTCTTACATTTTATAGAATATGGCTTTCATTGTTTAAATAATCTTCTTTTTTATAGTTTAACATGTTTAACTTTCCAAAAAACTTTGTTTTTTTTTAGAATTTTTTGCTTGAGAAGATATAATAAAGAAGTGTTTAATTATAAATATTTAAAGAATTCTATATGTTTATTTGAAAGACTATCTATACTCATAATATTACTATATTTGATATAATGTTTATAATATTTGTTTAAAGTGAGAAAAGAAAATTAACATGTTTCAAAAAGTAAAAGATAAATGTGTTCTAAAGAGAAGCTATAAAATGCATCATCATTTATGAATCATTATTTATGCATCATCATTTATGCATTATTTATATTATCAAGGAAATTTAATTCTGATTAATTAATTAGTGAATGAAATATATGTATTATTTGCTCTACTTTTATTAAATATTAGTACTATTGTTTTATATATATTAAATGTTTATTACAAAAAGTATTTAAGACAATCACTTGTACTATATATTAGCTTGTTAAAAATTTAGTAAAATCTTAAAGATATAATAATAAAAAATAATGTTATCTGGTAAAGAAAAACTAGTATGTAAATTAAAAAAAAGTACAATGTTATTGCCTAAGATGTAATAGGAAATATATTAATCTTAAAACTAAATGAGATCATATAGCCTTAGCCAATATTAGAAATGCTAGTATAAGCAAAGAACAATCATCATCTAAATATAAGCATAAAGAAGAGCCACTTTCCAAACTTCCAAAACATGATAATTCGGAAAGTGAAAGTTCAAAAAGTAAAGGTACAGAAGGAGAAGATAGTAATATTAAAAATTCAAATAATAATTATTCTGATAGTTATAATATGAAAACTAATGAATTAGAAAGTGAAGACAGTACTAGCAATAATATAAAAAGCAATAAATTAGAAAATGAAGAAGATAGTACTACTAATAAAGAAGATAATACAACAAGTAATAAAAATAATATAGAATCAAGCACAGATTCTATAAATACATTTCTTGAAGATGACTTTAATAAACAATCACTAATCATTGAAAAAGTGGCTAAAGATATATTTAAACAAACTTTGCTTGTTGATGATGATGAAGAATTAAATATTAAACAACCTTTAGAAGAATCATCACTATACAATATATATTAGCCATCTAATGATGATAATGTTATAATAATTCAAGATGAAGAGCCTGATAATTTCTCTTCACCAAGCAATTCTTCAAATGTCTCAAATGATATTGCAAGTAAATTTTTAAAAGATTTACAAAAAAGCTATAAACTAATTAATTTTATTTTACTAGAAATTGATTCTGAAATTTTTGATATACTATTTACTTTTGCTGATAGTAATAAAAATGAAGCAATTATCTTATGAATAATAAAATATTAGCAATGTTTTAATATATTTGATATTAGAACAAAAGTATTAATTAAGTTTCTTCACTATATCCTTATATATTTCAAAATAAATAAGGCCAATAGTTTTCTGACTATTATGTTTATAGCTAAATCATCTTTGGGTATCTTAACTAAATATAAAAAATATGTTGCTTGCCCAAAGTGTTATAAACTCTATAGATTATTAGATGTTAAAAATTATAAAAAAGATAATAAATCTGTATGCAAAAGATGTATACATGTTAAATATTCTAAATATAGATTATTATCTCAAAGATTGGCCTATAATAAACTATTAGCAAAGATTATAAAAACTAAAGAAGGATCTTTATTACAACTATTAAACCTTTATCCAATTGAAAGTATAAGACAACAACTTTATATGATATATTAGAAACCAGGCTTTGAGAATATGTTATAACATTTTAGTAATAGAAATATTCTAAATAGAATTTTCTTAAACATATATGAGGGTGATATTTGAAAAAACTTTTCAATTAATTCTGATGATCTTTAATCATTTTTTACAAATAACAAACTTGATACCCATATTGGCCTAGCTCTTAATATTAATTGGTTCCAACTATTCAATTATACAGTTCATAGTACTAGAGTAATCTATAGAGTTTTGTGTAATTTACCATGTGAAGAACAATTCAAAAAAAACAATATTTTAACATTAAGTATTATATCAGAACTTAATAAACCTAGTAAACATCAAATTAATTACTATCTTGCACCAATTGTTGATGAGTTACTAGAATTTTTCTTTGGTTTAGATTTACTAGTAACATTTAAATATAATAAAGATAAGAAGATCCATGTAGCATTAATATTATCTGCCAATAATGTTCCTATTACAAGAAAGATTTATAGTCATGCAAGTTATATAGTTAAATGTTATTGTTGTCTAAAATATTCAAAATATGACTTTGATATTAAAAGAAACCACTATGATGATTTTGAAAATATAGATAAGTGGTTTAATCCTATAGATATCTTACAGTATTTTGATGTATCAAAACAATGATTATGTTGCACAAATAAAAATAAATGTAAACAACATATCAAAGATACAGAAGTAAGATAATCAGAACTATATTATCTAAAATATTTTAATCTAGTTAAATTTATGATAGTTAATCCAATGCATTGCTTATTCTTAAACATCAGCAAGTAGATAATAAGACAGTATTTATTAAATTATAATAAACTTGACAATGCTAAACTTTTAATAATTGAAAAACATATGTCAAATATTAAAGTTCCTGCTGATATAGGTCATATTTCATTAAAAGTCATATGTGGATCAAAAGAATTTAATCGATTTACTACAAATCAATAAAGAATATTCTACCAAGTCTATATTATTTTTTGCATATAGGATATATTAGATCTTGAAGATAAAGAAATTATTTTTAATTTTGTCTATGCATGCAATTCATTAATAAGCCAAATAGTCAAGCAAAGCAATATAGATAAAGCACATAATTGGCTAATAAACATGGTACAGTTAATTAAAAAATATTATAATCTGATATATATATTATTAAATATTCATTTGTTATTTCATATTAGGCAATATTGTCTAGACTATAGTTTACTTTATACTTATTGGTGCTATTCTTTTGAAAGAATAAATGGTCTATTAAAAATACTATTCAACAAGCAATCAGTTAATTGAACCTGAACTTATGTACATTTTAATAAAAAATATACAAGTAGAATTTAAAATAAATTCAGCAAATAGTGATAACACAAGATCATTATTAGACCAAGTTCTTTTACTTTTGGATAAAAAAGTATATAGAAGTTTAAAAATAACTAAAAACTTTGAAAGTAAAAATTTGGTAACATATCTGGAAATGGCTAATAAAATTGATACAACAAATATAATTACAAAAGTAGAAAGATATTCTAATAAAATGCTAAAACCAATTCTTTCAGATGTATTTCTTTCTCAAAATATTTATTAATATTTTGTTGAATATTATTCTATATTATATAATATAACATTACCATTAGTTGATTTTTTTTTTTTTCGGTATTAAGGTGACCTCTTTGGTCCGAGCTTTTTATTAATACTTATATTGGGTACATGTTTTATATAGACGTATCTATAATGAACTATTAGACGAGTGTACAACTGGCTACACGTGTAACTTTTCTATATTACCTATTTAAGGAGTCCACCCGAGGGTTCCCCACCAGTTGCCGTACCTAACACCCCTGCTTAGGTGTTCCATTTAAACCATCTAATCTAACCCTGGTATTAATTTCACTGGGTCACAGACCCAGATCTATTCGCTATCGACTATAGGACTATAATTCTTAGACTATTTTTATCCTCGAGGTAAACCTACCAGAGCGAGCCGTATTCTCTTTTACCGCTAACCTGGTTTGACACTATGATCAGGGCCAATACTTGCAGTCAGAGTTATCCCTTAAACTACTATTACTCTTGTAAAGTTCACCCAAACCCTGGTACTCATCTTTTTGACTTCTTCTCCATCATCTCCTACTAGCCACAACTCGGAACCAACAATGAACTTCTCCAGACTCCCAATCCAGATGGCCCGGTATAGTATACTTATGTATCCTTTTCCTTCGGCAATTCTGGCGGCCTGGTTGGTCATGTGCTCCTCTACACATTTTTGTCATCCAGTTTATCCGACAGTTTTTATGAAGGTGTTTCATGGACTTCTGTCAGTCCAATGGCACCATCGAAAGTTTGTGCTACCTCTTTTACTCGGGATTTCCAAGTGAGTTTCTGTCTCTTCGGTTTCTTAGCCTTCTATGCCCGATGGTCTTATTGTGGATTTGCCCGAAGCCTTATATGACACCGGTTTTACATTTCTCTATGTGCATGTACCATGTAACGTTACACTTAGCATAGATGCCCCGAGCTCCCAATGTCAGGTGGGGTCTGACTTGGTGTACCTAAGATTACAGATGCCCAAAACCCAACCGATCGGCAAGAGACAGTTAATATAACACAGGTATAATTTCCAAAATTCGTCATCTGTAGAAATTGAACCTTAGACCTGCCACTTGAGGGTTGACAACCTATCCACTTCACTAGATCGCTACACCCCTTAAATAGGTGATTAAAACTAATAAAATAATCTATAAACTATGTAAAAATATTAAAAAAAATATAAAATATAATATAGAGCTAAAAATAAATATATACTAATATAGAAAAAAAAGTAAATTCTATTACACTATTAACTCACTAACATCAAACATTATTCAAGAAAAAGCACATATTCTAACTTCTAATTTACTCAAAATATATAATCCTTTAATATACAATAACAACTTTTTTTCTTTTTACAATCTACAACTTTTACTATTACTATAATTAATAAGTTCATTTCTAAAATTAATATACAATATACTTCTCAGAACAATATATTAAAATTTTTATTAAAACAACCAATAACATATATAAAAAAGCACATATTTATCTTTTACAAGAACCCAATCTCTTATTTAATTTTTCTTATATTTTCTTTAAAAACCTTTCAAAATTTCAAAATATTTTATTTAAAACAAACTACTTACCATCAAAGTTTAAAATATCTTCTCTTTCAAATTGTCTTAAATTTCTTTTAACTATTCAACTCATTATACTACTTAACTTACTATTTCTGAACCACTTATATCTATTACAAATACAAACAATAATATTTTATCTTTAGAAAATCTAATTGTGCAATCAATTAAAATCTATTACTAAATGTTAATAGCTTTTTAAACAATCTCAAACAACTAAGTTATTACAGAAAATCAAATAAACATTTTTAGAATATCAGAAACACATCTATCTTATAAAGAAACAAAATACTTAACATTTTCTTAAAAATTAACAAACTATAAAAGTTTTTGGATATCTAGTAATACTTACCAAGATGTTATAAAAATATTAATTTATAAATTACTTGTTAAGCATATTAAAAAAATTTAAACTTTTAAAAACTTTATTTAGAAATTGATAACTTTCTTAAAAATTTTTATATTAAGCTAATTTAACTTTATTTTTTAACTTAAGAAAAAAACAATTTCAGAAAGATATTATTATATATCTTACTTCTATACTTAACAAAAGTGATTACAAAATAATACTAATAAAAGATCTAAATGGAGTACCTAATTCTAAACTTAACAGACTTCTACAAAAAAGCTCTAATATACCTGAATATTCTTTTCTAAAACTTCTTAAATTTCTTTAACTATATAATATTTACAGACTTTTTTATTCTTCAAACTTAGCATTTTCCTATTTACATAATAACAGCCAAAGCAGAATTGACTAAATATAAACTAACATTCATATTACACTTTTAGATAATACTAATATCTTATTTAATCTATTTATTTTAACTAACTATTCTATAATTTTATTTGAATTTACTATTAACCTTCTTAAAATTAATATATAATTTCTTCAAACAAGAATTATATACTAATAAAAATTAGCTACAAATAAACAAATCAAAAACTACTAAAACCATATTGAACAAAATCTTCAACAACTTTTCACTTTTATTAATAATATTATTTATAAATCTGAACTTAACAATACTTAGAATCAAATCAACAAGCTTTGACTAAAGCAGTTTAGAAATATATTCTATTTAAAAAAATTAAAACAAATCTATTTTATAATGAACAACAGTCATCTATTTTTACATCATTATATAAACAATTTAAACAAACTATTTATTTGAAATAAATCTAATTTTTTACAAACCTACAACTCATATATTAATAAATATTCTTATAATACTACATTACTACTTTTTTGTTTAATTTTAACTAACATTAACCTTAATAGTATTAATTTTTAAATCTTTATACTACTGAAATCAAAACTTTTAAAACTTAAATTTCTAAAAAAAAAACAAAAAAATACTTTTAAAGAAATTCAAAACAAATTAAAAAAAAGAAATAACAACTTTTTTTAGAATCCTGAAATCTTTTTTTACAATATTCTAGAAAAATACAATAATAATATAAATTTAAATTACAATTTCACTTTCAAGAATACTTTAAAGAACTACTCTATATATCAATTAAAAAAAATTCCAAATTTTATAAACTTTACAAACTTCATTCAGAAAATAAACTATACTTTATCAACTTATTCTTAGAAATTACTTTTGAAGAAAAGAACAAAGTTATATCTAATTTTTTAAACCAAAAAGCTGCTTCTTATTTGAAACAAACTATGAAAACTTAAAATATTTAAATCTTAAAGTCTAAACTATTATCTGTTTTTTTCTAACCAAATATTTTATATTACAACAAATACTAATAATATAGAAAAATCTAATATTTTTTTAATTTCTAAAAAATTCTCTTAGAACTTTATACTTAACTAAGTTAAACATATTTCACTAATCAAACCTATTAAAAAATATTTTATTAAAATCTTTACAATTTATTTAACCAAATTATTATCTAATATAAACTTTTAACTAACCTAAACTTTACAGCAACTAAAAATAGTTTAACTCATATTCTTATTCAAATATTGCTTAACACAATTAAACATTATAAAGTTAATAACAAAAAGGTATAAATACTCTTTTAAAGTTTTTAACAAAATCAATATTAAATAATTACTAGATATATGCAAATGTATAGACATTTTACAATCTGATTTAAACTTTATTAAAATTTTTTATCAAGACAGAAAAGCCAAAACAATTACAGGCTATAGTTTTATAGACTTAATTACATTATATTTAGATATTAAATAAGAAGAAACCTAATCTTCATTGTTTTAAACAATCTACTATAACCTAATTCTTAGCTATATATAATTTAAAATTTCTTAAAATCTTATTACAATTTTTTTTAGAAACAATCTTTTTAATGTTATCAAATTTTTTAACAATACTATTTCTTGCATTTATAGATAATACAATTTGGTATTTTGAATTCAAAAATAATCTTCAAATATTTTAAATAATATATCAAACCTTTACTAATTAAACACTATTCAAGTCAACTTATCTAAATCTGATCTTATTTATATTTTATCTAACAAAAAAGCATTTCACAATACCTTTTCAAATACTTTACTATTTAACTTTAATAATCAATTAATTATATATTACAAATCTAATAAAACAATCAGATATTTAGAAATCTTTCTAAATAGAAAAGGTTTAACTAAACCTATATTTAACAAAATCTTTAATAAAACCTTTTAATTTATTTACATTATTTAATACAAAAAACTTCTTTCTATACAAATATTATAATTATTCAATACCATATTGTTATTATCCTTAGAATATTTATTTTAAATCTGTTTTTCTTCTTAAAACAAACTTCAACAACTATCAAGCATATTAACAAAATGTACTAAATATATGCTTTATCACTATTTACAAATACAAATAATAACATACTTACTAACTTACAATTATTTAATACTCTAATACTTAACAAACTTATATTATAAGTTAGTAGCAGTAATATAAAAAGATGCTTTAATACCAATATACACAGGTCAAATGAATGAATAAAGGATGAATAATAGTTAAATAACAGAAAAAACAACTGCCATTATTCTACCTTATATCTGCCAAATAATGGTAGCATAACAGTAGCATAATAGCAGAATAATAGTAAAATAACAAGAAGTTTGTCAATATAAGTAACATAATAGTAACATAATAGCAAAATAATAGAACAGTTCTATTATTTTACTTTTAGTTACAAAGACTAAAAGTAAAATAATAAAACTGTTCTATTATTTTGTTATTATATTACTATTATGTTACTCATATTGACAAACCTTCTGTTATTTTACTGTTATTCTGCTATTATGCTACTATTATTTGGCAAATACAGAATAGAATAATAGCAGTTTTTTTTCTGTTATTTATCTATTATTTACTTTTTATTCATTCATTTGACTTGTGATACTTTTAAATTAAATTTTTATATATTGAATTAAAGAATAACTTTTTAAAATATAAAAACTATTTTTAACTTAAAATACAATTCTTAAAAATTATAAAAAAACCTTAAATTTTACTATAATATTCTAATTATTTTATTTATACAAAAATAATATCTCTTTTAATAACTCATTACTTTACCAATTAACAATCTACAAACAAACTAACTAATTAAACAATATTTACAACTTTATTTTACTTCTATATAACTCAACAATATTAAGTCTTAAAAATAATAAAATCTTCATTCTTAAACAACTATTTATAGCTCTACTTTCTTAGAAAAACATCTATTTTAGAACTTGGAAATCTTCTTGAAGTTTTATTCCAAGCTGGTTTAAAATACTCAAATAAAATATTCTCTTATTTATTCAACTTATATGGCCCAATTTTCAACTTCAACCAATCAATTCATTTCTAAATATATGCAATCTAATTATATCTCAATACAACAATCTTAAAAACATATAAACACTTTATATCTCATCTGAAAATTGGCATATTAGTAAAATAATAAACATATTAAATTCTATAATAATCTTTTAAAAACATCAAATTATAATAACAAATTAAATACAATTTATATTTTTTTAATATCTACAATTTTTTAAATAAATTATAAACAAACTATTAATTTTAAATGCAAAATACAAAAAAAAAAACATTACTTTGAACTAAATATCAATACTTAAGAAATTCAAGCATTTTAAAATATTTATACAAAATTATATAAGCCTGTTCTGCAAACATTTCTAATACTTTTACTATCTTCTTTAGAAATTTTTTTTAATTTAAAACACAAAATCTGATTTTATATATTAAAATTAACTTATAGATCTATACAAAAAAATATTACTTCTTGAACTAAACAATCTATATTTTATATTAATACTTTAATAATAAACTTACAAACACACAACATCTCTACTGATATTACTTGGATACTCAAAAATGTTATACAAATCAAATTTAATGCTTCTATAACCTATGCATCAAACTTTATAAAAACAGAACTAGTAACTTTTATTCTTTTTTTTTTTATCTTATCTTTTATTTACTAAATATATATTTATCTTGATAGTTTATCTATTATTCAAATCCTCATATATTTAATATCCTATAACTACAACTTAACAAACTAAATAAAATAATTGAAATATTATTTATATCCTGAACTTTTTAACTAAATATAAAAATGTCAACTATACTATACATAAGTTTAAATCTTATTCAAATATATTTTATATAATATAGTTAATGTTCTAGCTAAACATAAAACTAACAAAACAAAGTTCAAACTTCATCTTAATTATTTTTATCTTCTTTTTTTTTTACTTGGAATTAAATTTCAATCATATACAAATTATATAAATTCTATAAAAACTTATTCTCAATCTACACATTTAATAAACTTTTTCAACTTAAACTATTAAAAAACCTTTCTATTATAAATATTCAACTACTAACTAAAATTAATAACTCTCAAAATTTTAATCTAAATTTATACTTCTTTAAAAACAAAATACTGCTCAATAAGTTACTAACAATGTCTAATTTAAATACTTATTATGCTACTCTCTATTTAACTCTAAACTGCTTATACTGTAACTAATATAAAAATACTAAACATTTATTAAAATATTCTCTTTATTTATACAACTTATATAACATTTTTATTAGCAAAATAATAAATACTTTAAACTCATTAAACTTATTAGAAATATTAATATACACAATAATACAAATTCTTAATTTATATAACTCTTCTTTAAACTATAATGCAAATAATATACTATTATTACTTATTTAGGATATATTAATTCTGAATTATTATAAACAACTACAACCTATCTTTAAAAAATTAACTAACAATTTTCTTATTTTTTTATCAAATTTATTACTTATTTGATTCAACTTTACTATTTAATAAACTTAAAATGCTAAATAATATAAATAAGAGCTAGTATAAAAAATTACTGTTTTAATAAAAAGAAAAAACAATATTTACTTTCTTATTTCAAAATTAACTATTTCTAATAATACTATTTCATCTTCAATACTAATATAAAATTTTTTATTTTTAAAATTCTTTTTCAAAATTTTATTATATATACTTGTTTTTATTAAATTAATAATTCTAAGGGTTTTTTACTTTTTCTATATATATATATTTTTTTTTTTTGGTATTAAGGTGAGGCCTTGCTTATATCTTTATTAATAATTTAAAATAGTTACATATATATA
>CAJVQA010009768.1:0-11868 GCA_910591915.1 Cetraspora pellucida | reverse complement strand
GGCTCTAGTAATGATGCTTCTGAGGATACACTGCATGAAATAAGGTATGAGGTCCTAAGGAAAATGAGTAAAAGTATCTAGACCTTCTTGACTGACAGCTGTATCGGAGATGATCTAGTGACACAGTAAGGATAGCAGTACAGAGGGTTTAAATAGGCAATGCCCCTAGTTGGGTTGCAGGTATGGCAACTAGTGTAGAACCATTGGCAGACTACTTAAATTAGACACCAAAAGTGTACGTGTGGCTAGTTGTACTCTCTAATATAAGGTGACTTCTTTGTGGCTTCAGCCGCAAGTCCCTATATCCAATTTACTGAAAAAAACCCTAGGCCCAAAAGAGGCTAGTTGAATATCAAACAAAAAAAAACTAAATATTATATTTATTTATAATATATCTGACATATTCTCAGTTTTCTTAATATTAATAAGTTTAATATCAAACAACTTTATTTCTACTGTTTCAAATTTGTTATTCAAAAATAACCACAACACTTTTATCAAGTTATTACTTAATTTTAATCAACAAATATATTACAAAATCTAGATTTCTTATTGCATTTTAAGATTTATAATTTAATTTTCTAACTTTAACACATTATTAAACACTGTCACAACTTTAATATTATAAAAAAATAAAAAATATTAACAAATAATTTAATTATAGTATCTAGGTATTTTATAAATAATTATATTATAAGCTGTGCATAATACCCAGTTTTTTTACTAAAAAAAGTAGGAGTATTATGCTAAGAGGTATTTTGATGCTTGATCGATTGAGATGCTTAAAAACACTTTTAGCCAACTAAATGATTATCAGTTTTAGATTCACATCACTATTGATAGAATCTCACGTGACAAACACTTTTTTCGCCATAGGAGGTGCAAAACTTTCGTTTTTGATACTTCTACGCCTACGATTTTGAAAAAGTCGCGTTACAGCCGCACTTAAAATCGACCAATGGAATTACAAATAGAATTCTAAAAACATTTATAAAAAAAGTATAAAGTTTTTTAAATCAGAAGTAATTTTTTTATTATGTCAATCTTACTTAGACGTCTAATAAATGTTATAGATAAGAAAATTACAAAGTTCAATAGTAGTAAGATCGCAAAATTTGGCACAGTATATCGCGAGATATATGTGAAAAAGATTTCGCGACTCTTTGAAATTTAAAAACTTTGAATTGCTAGACTTTTTTTTACTCGTATCTCGCGATACAGTGAGCTGATTTGATTATCTTACCACTATCGGAATTGTAAATTCCTTCTCTACACCTTTTATTTGAAGTCCATGCAAAGATTAACATAAGTTTAGATTGAAAAAAACTTATAGAATCTTACCTGCAATTCCATTGGTCGATTTCAGGATGACGGTCGAGTGACTTTTAAAATATTAGATGTATCAAAAAAGTAGGCGCAGAAGTATCAAAAATGAAGGTTTTGCGTAGCAGGCACTAGCACATGATACATGGAAAATATGTACAAAAATATTTAAGTCGATTGTTCATTGTTTGCTTTTCTCCAAAGTTTATTTTTTAATAATGACTCTCAAAGTACCAAAAGAATATGGATATGTGGGTTTTTTTTATTCCAACAAATTAATATTGATGAATACAAAGTATATACTATGAATTGTGCTAATGCCTTTTTCTTCTTATCGTTTTTATTTTAGGTTATTATCACTGGCTTTGCGTCGATAATCATGACGGATACCTCAGTAAGAATTGTTTTATTAATTTATTTTTTTGATCGATTAATTTCAATATTAATATTTCTTTATCAAAAGGTATCAAAGTTGGTTTTAGTCGTAGAAAAGCAGCCATTCCGTATCCTTTTAGTAAGTTACAAGCAGAAAAAATAAATAAAAAGATTATAAGACATTAATAAAATAAGATAAAATCGATTGATTGATTATTAGTGTATGCAAGTAAAGAAGAGACAGAAAAAGATTCTAAGAAGATGGTTTTTAACTGTTACCAAAGAGCTCATCAGGTTTTATAATTGCGAATAGTGAAGTTGAATCTTTTATTTAGACTTATTTATATTAAATTTGAGTATCTAAATAAAGGACAACTTTACGATCCGCAAAATTTTGTTGTCTTCTTAATGAAAAAGTTATATTGAATATAGTATAATATTCATGATTATTTCTTAGAATACACTGGAAAACTATCCACAATTTCTTTACACGTATGTTTAATATGAATCACGTATCCCTTACCGTAGTACAAATTTGCGTATGTTTAATAATATTCTAAAAACTAGCCTTGTCTTTGGAGGGTTGAAACATCCAATTCTTTCCTCTATTGGTGGTGGAATTTGGATTTTAGGTAAGACTAGTTAACAAAATATATCCTAATTTCGTAAATAAATTTATAGTATGCAATATTAACATCTTTTATGTGATATTCATTTATACTTTGTTGGTGGACATTAAAGGTCGTTTAGTTTACGCTTGGGGATATCAAACAGGAGATCCGCAAAAAAGATATTTAGGCTACTTTTTTCACATTGGTGAATTGATATTACTTGGTACCACTTTTTCCACGGCAATTAGTTTTTTAATCCCAAAAAAAACCAAGGGACTTTGGTACTGAATTGAAGCTTAGTAATAGAACTTAATGACCTTACATTATTAATAATGAGTTGACAATACTTTATGCTGATATTATTAAAATATGACACATGTTATAACAATGGTAATAAAAATAATATAAAATTGCATACCCCGTTGTGAATGTTTTTTTTAAAGCTAATTTATTAATACATATTGTCTAAATATTATGTAACTTTATAATTTTGTATTTCAATTGATTAACAAATGTGAATTTTTTTAACTTATGGACTGCTTATTATAAATGCATATACTTGAAAGTCTTTTGGTCAGTGCACTACGGTAATGAATATCGCGGCTGATACTGAAATTGAACCTATTTTAATAAGTTTTAAAAGTTTTTTGGAATGCATTTTGAGTTAGAATTTAGGGTTAATGTTATTAATAAAAGAGATGTGAACTTTAGTAGAATCTAATTAAAATTAAATAACAGCACTCTGATAGGTTGATATATCGATATAATGAAGTCCACTACCTTTGGCATATGGAAATATTTGGATATATCAGAAGAATATTCTCATAAAAATTTTTCGCTATATCGAAATATTCGCTACGTAAAAATTCGTTATCTCAAGTTTTGAAAACAGTAAATGAACCTCGATATTTTTTATTTTCGTTCATTATTTCTTATAACGACAATGGCAAAAAGATGGTTTCTTAAACGAATACAATTTATTGGTTGGACACGTAATTTCGAATTTATTATCGTTATGAATAGTTAAAGCCTAAATTAAATAATTGCATTTTCTTTTTATCTCTAATTTTCCTTGTACAATTTCATTTACATAATATATCTGTACGCTCTTAAAGTTTTTTAGGATCTCTTGCAGTATACATGACACTACTAATAAAATATATTATTAATCAGTTGATTTAGAATGGGTGTTGCCCATACTGCAAGAGATCCATTTTTTTATTAATCTACGGATTTCTTTAAGATTATAAGAATTAATGAATCTACACAACTTTTTAGATATTCAAGCAAGTCTATTGCCATTAGAAAGTGTTTACGTTATGTCCATTTCATGCCTTTATCAATGTCTTCGCATTTTCAAACCCTCCTAAGTTCCCTACCATCTTTTTGATTGGATCGAAAATTTTCTCAAATACAGTCGTTTTCTTTTCGCTGAAGAAGGTTTTTCGTCCTAAAAAGTTAATTATGAAATACATAATTATTCAATTCAAAATAAAACCCACAATTATCATTAATACATTATTATCTATATTAATAAGAGCTTCGTAATGGTTATAAAGTTTTCTACACTATATCTAACGAATTTTCGGAAGCTTTTCGGAAGCTTTTCTGTTTTATGTTTCAAACATTTATAGCAATGCAAAATCAAAATATCAGTTTTAAAACAGAAACTGATTTTTGAGAGATTCTTGGTTCGTGATTTTAGAAGGTTTATCGGAGTTAATAGGGACCCTAAATCTCAGCATCAGTCGCGACAATGCTGCAATAAATATAATATGTACAATATGTTATAAAAGATAATAAACTTATGTAAGGAATTATTTACAAGAACTATTACAAGTATACATTCTCAGAATAAATAGTACAATTACTTCGCAAAGATCAGATGCCCAACTATCAAGATCAATTACATATCGACTGCATAACAAAGTAAAAACCGATTCGATAAAATTTATCAAAAAAAAAAACAAACGAAATTCCAGTAATTTTTAATATTTTTAAAAAAGTGTTTAAATGACTTTTATTTTCTGGTATGAAAAAAAGTGTTCAACAAATCTTTTATTTAGGCAATAAAATATATTTATATTTCTTCATATTTTTGGAAGACTCTTCACACGCACACTTTTATCATTTATCATTCTTTGAATCAATATTTTTATCATTTATCATTCTTTGAATCAATATTTTTGGTAAGCTTTTTTTTTTTTATTGACTTTATGAGATTATGTATATATCCAATAACTTCTATGTGAATAGAGACTGGACTCGAGTCAACTCGTAGCTTAAAAAGCATAGTCTTGACTCGAGTTAATTCGAAGTATGGATATGTTATAATTTAATTAATTTTAGAGTTAGTCACTTTAAATAAGGGGGTTTGCTATGGTCTACGATATTTTTTATCAGAGTTTTTAATTGTCGGAATTTTTAACTGTCGGGATTTTTGACTGTCAGGATTTTTAGCTGACGGGATTTTTTTGTCGGGATTTTGACCCAAACCCGAAATTTTATAGTAAATGAAGAAATAAACATCCATTTTCCAAGAGGATTAATAAAAAAAAACTGCTTATTAAAAAATACGAACAAAGAAATATGCGTTACTTGAAATTATCATACACAGAATCTATGCCTCCTTGAAGTGTTTAATGTAGGTCCTTCTATTAGCGTTAAACTGGTTTGATTTTGACGTATAGTTTCAGATTATTAATATTATAGAATCGTCATGCTAATCGTTGAAACTCCGTATGTAACTGATCTTGATAGTTATGCTAGGTTCGTGCCCCAGTTTTACTATCGGAGTACTGAAACTTTGGTTAATCATACAATTAATCCTACAAGTGAATAATTAGTACAGCCAATCGCATATCGTAAATGTGTACAAGGAGACTAAATTCTTAAAATTCGGTAAGGTTAGGTTAGGTCAAAGTTAGGATCTAGTGGGTGATAGTTTATATAGTAAAATTGTTCAACGAAACCTTTTTGTTAGAGCACAAAAGATGGTTTCTTATGCTGATCTTTGAGCTATGAGGGATTTTTGGCAGAACGAACGTTTGTTTTGATCGTATTACGTTACACCTAATCTTGAAATCTGATTCGTAGTTCAGGAGATCTGCGCCACCAACCTTGTACAACTCCTATAAATAAAGGACCATCACCGATCGGCAGTCATTTCGGAACGAACCCACATGCACTCTATATAAAATATTACAGTATTTTTTGTGTTCTTATCACTGCCAATACATATTTAGATCAACATTTGTGATACGTAAGGAATTAAAGGCTTGAAAAGCCACCAAGTCAAGTTTGGCAAGTTTTAATACCAATAAATTGGAAAATCGTTATGCAGTAAAAAACACATGCACAGATTTTCAATCCAACATTCAATTTTGTAAAACACTGATTTCCAATCCGACATTCAACTTTGTAAAACTCTGATTTCCAATCCATCAGCGGTTTTACAAACCTTATAAATTGGAATCAATACATTATTAATCCAATGTTACGCCCAATTTTGAATGGAAGGGCACGAAAATTTTTGCAATTTACTATTCTTAAGATTTAACTTTAAATATATAGATCAATATAATTATTTTTGATATTTAAAAACTCGATATACATTTGAATACTTTACTGAAGCTCGAAAATCTAAAGTTTGTGACTGAACAATGCTCGAAACTCACCTATCCCAACCTCTACTCTAATTTTTGAATACTTGAACTTTATATTAGTGATGCTGTTGTTAGGTTTATGAATATGATGGTTGCAAATGAGATGAGTGTAAAGGAGTTGGCGTACAAGGTGATGTTTCTTGTGAATTAAATGAATTTAATAAATAAGATAAATTCAAATCTAAGAACAAACAATTCTTAGTTATTTCCAAATTTCAACCACTATCTATTTGCTAAAGGATTTTTCTTTAGGATGTCCTAAAAATGGTAATCAATCATTAGTCGAAACCATTCAGTGGCAATTATATAATATTTGCTAATTCATATAACTATAAATCCTATCCTGAATAGTGGACTGGTTAGCTATCATTTTATCATATACCAACAAAACCTTGGGGAAATATAAATCTTTACAACATTTCATTGTAAAAGTTTCGGTGGGTGTTTATACCATATAAAGAGCTTCAAACAAGAGGTAAGCTTTAAATACAGAGTCATAAATTTACAAGTCTTAAAAGTTTAAAAATTTTACTCTTTCGTAAAGTTTATTGAATATTAGTATAGAAGATTGGTTAAAAATTGGCGTTACTACTGAGAGAGTCAAACACATATTAATACTTGAATTCCACAAACTGAAAATCAAGAAATCTAAAGGTGAAATTTTTATACAACAGAATGCGGGTTTTCAATATACCCGACTAGAAGAATATACTGGTTTTTTGTTCATGCTTTTTATTATTTAAGATTCTATTCCGATAAATACCCAATCCCAATCTTACTAATAGCAGTGTTTACTGTAACAAAAGAATTAAGGAGGCCAGGTATTCGGATTTTCGTGATATGACACCATTTCGATGAATATTTTACAACGTTAGAACTTAACCTATTTGTCGATTATGATAAATTTAGTTATAATTAGTTATAATTGGTGATGATCTTTAAGTTGGTTGGCTATCTTTAATTTGTGACTAAAAATTATGCCTAACTGTATGCCTGTATGCGCCGGTATTCTTGCATCTTTGTTTACAAGCTAGTTATTGGTACCATATAACCTCTAACCAATCAATTACGGCTAATTTTCAATAAATGGATCAATATAATTCTTGTGACCCCAATTTAAGTTAGCTTTTTCTTAGAAATAAATAAATAAATAAATAGTTATTGAGTATTTATATATATAGTATCAAATTCTGCATCAAAAAAATTATCGCCTAATTTTCCTTAAAATCTTATATACATAATATACATACGTACGTAATAGTTTTGTCGACATGTTGCCTTTCAAAAGAACTTATGAATCCACTATGGATACTGAAGATATCCGTGATATCGAAGAAATGGGATCCAATCAACTTTTTTGTTCGCAACAGTTTCAACCACGTGATTTTTTACAGTTTCAACAACAAATTTTCTTTAATTCTCATTTATATGCACAAGATGATTTATCTGCATTGAATGATTTTGAATTATATTCTCAGATTCAACCTCCAACATCAATATCCGTTAATGTATTGAATCCAACTTCATCTACAACAAGTATTGACGATAAATCATCTTTAACGTCTGAAGAATTTCAACGTCTCAAGAAAATAGTAGATATATTTATGAAGTCAAATAATTCTAAAAATACTACCAACAAAAATTCAAATTCTATTATCCTCAATTTGCCAATTTGTATTGATGAACAAACCGATATAAAATCAATATCTTCTCCTTTAAATTCTCTACTTAATCCCACTTATCCAAATTATTATTATTTAGTTGATTTAATTGTAAAAGTTAGTAAAATTATGAACATTAAGATTAATTCTCCAAACTCAACTTTTTTAAGTCACCAAATAAAATCCCCAAAAACGATTAGCTATCGTATAAATAATACAAAAAACATCCCCACTTCTAGTCCATCAGGACTGTTGATAAATCCTTCATTAAATGATATTTGTAAATCTTTGATAAATATTTATTTTACAAAACTTAATATTATCATTCCCTTTATTGATCCAAAAAAATTTAATGATCAATGCGAAAGAAAAAAAACAAAACATTTTGAATTGTTGATTCATTCTATACTAGCCATGGTTTCTGCAAGATGTCCTTATGATCCTTCTTTAAAACAATCTCTGACAAGACCAGGTGGTATTTTCTTTGATTCTGCAAAGGTATGGTATATGTATTATATCTATAATATCTTTTTTTATGTATTTTATCAAATAATATATATATATTTACTTTATTGTAGAAACTATTGGATACAATGTATGATACTCCAAGATTGGAAACTATACAATCATTATTACTTTTAAGTATGTGTGAAATTCACCCATCAAGATTCAATAATGGTTACATGTTTCTTGGTATGGCCAGTAAGTAATTACTTTTAATTTTATGCTATATAAGAATTTTACATACGGTATTCATTATTTTTAAAATTAATCTGATCTTAAAAAATAGTTCAAATGGCACATCTGTTACGCATCGATGTGATCGATGACTCTTTGGATCCTGGTGAGAATGAAGAAAGACAGAGAATTTACTATTGTTTATATATCCGTGATAGGTATTTATTCTTTTATCTAATATAGGTCATACTTTAAATACTTTAAATATAAATATAGTAATAAAAAGTATATAATGTTGTCAATTCATTAGATGGCATTCAATTCTTCTATCAAAACCTCCTGTGATTAATTTTGTGGCCAACCGAGTTCCTTTACCAAAATTAGCTTCATTTTCTCAGTTAGTGAAGGATCACTTTATAGCGTTTGTAGAACTTTCGCACATTCTTGGACATATTTGGACTTTCGGTTATTCTCCTAGTTCTAAACCATCGTGTGAAGATTGGCGCCATCATTTAGCAAATCCTTTAAGTGATCTTATGAAAATACGATCTTCATTAGCAAATTGGTTAAAAAAATTACCAAGCACATTACAATACCTTTACCTTCCTGCTACAGATTTGAGAAATATTTATCAATTGGCAAGCTTTTCAGATTTTACTGGTAATTTATCTTATTATGTTAATAAATCGTGCTGTATTTATAATTTGAATATCTTTATAATAATTTTTATCGTTAATTAGGATTTATAAATATACTTTTTCATACTTGCATAATTCTTGTCCATGAACTCTATATACCAATACCTCAACCACATACAGATCAAAATCATAAATCGTTACAACATAGCCCAATTCAAATTTGTCTCAATTCAGCCATCGCGATTATTGATATTGCAAAAACGACTCGTGAATTCGACGCTGATGCATTTTATCACTTTCTATTTCCAGTATATTCATTATTACAAGCTACAACAATACAATTCGTGATTATGAATATATCAAAAGAATATGAATCAATAGTCAAATTATCATTAGAAAATTCAATCAAAGAATTAAAATTGATTTCTAAACATTGTTCAGTTAGTGTATTACAAGATGCAGTAAACGAATTTGAAAATATTGTAAAGATTACTAATGACTTGAAATTCACAAATGAGTTCTCTCGATTATCGGAATTGCAAGATGATCATAACGATGATAATGATGAGGCAGGTGCTTCAAGCCAGTAATATTTCTTTTATTTTTTCTTTGGGGTTTTTTTTTTTGAGATCCATATTTCATCAACTTGTATTTTCAAATTCGACTTACAAAGATAAAAGGTATACGATTGTAACTATCAATATCATTGTTGTACTAATACTGTAATATTAATTAATCAATTCACAAGATTCTGCATGTAAAAAAGAATAATTTTGAATACGTAAACTAAAATAAATAAAGTTACATATAAGACTTATAATGTATAGAAATATGATCAAGTGATAGGTATTGTTGTACTCAAACTACCTTTTATATGAGTTCAGTATAATTAGGGACGATAATAAATAAATGCCTTTTGCCGTCCTCTATATGAGAATAAAGACTAACAATAATGCTTTAAAATGAAGAGATTTTACAGTGATTTGCAATTACGAAAGAGACAAACGCTTAAATGTATATGAAGATACAAGTAGTCGTATTGATTATATGTGGTTTATTTGAGTTATTCGTGTATGAAGACACGATTACTCTTTATTATATTGTATTGAATGGATAATGACGATTCCCAAGGGAATGTTGAGGTTATTTATACAAATTATCTGAACACAAGTATTGAATATTATATCTATGAATTATAACAATATCTATGGGATAATTAATACATAATATAATATAACTAATATATGTAATACAATATAAATTATAGAATAAGGAATAAAATACAGTATATAAAGTATATAAAATATAAGAAAGATGCACAAATATGATATTAGAACTATTAGCAATTTAAACATTCTTAATATTCATAATATGTCATATATTTGATTTTATTCATAGTCATATTTTCACTAAAACAAAAAACTAAATATAATATGCTTCTTTCTTATTTACAAAATAATTTCTAATCAGATAAATATAATTGTCTATTTTGATTCTATCTATCATCTGTAAGTAATAAGATTTTATATATTGAGTTTATATTATGCATTTTAAATAAATAATAAATTTAAAAATAAAGAATACTATTTTAAAATTATATATAAACTTAATAATATAATTACTTTTCTTAACAATTACTTAAACACAGAAACAGCTAAAGAAAAACTAAACTTTTTGCATAATTGATAATAAGAAATATTTTAAACAATATTAAATAAAAAAAATAACAAAAAAAAAGATTAAATAAGTTTAAAAACAAAGTATATTGCAGTACTAATAAAGTAGTTACAAAAAAAAAAAAATTCTTTAAAAAATTATAATTGTAAGAATTGTTACTTAATTTTGTATATAAATCTGTTTATATTATACAAAAAACTATATAACATACAAGTTATTAAATTAAATAGAATAAATATTAAACTGAATATAATGAATAATATAAACAATAAAAGAATATTCTAAAAAAAATAAAATATATATAAGTAAAATATAAGTTTACTAAAGAAATATAAAAAAAGTTTAACAATTTTAATAAGAAAAACTAATAACTAATATATATAATAAATATTTTTTAATAAAATAAATAAAACATACATAATATTTAATAAATTGTTATTATATTTATAAAACAAGATTTAGAAAACATTGCTTTACTATTAATAATAAGAGTTGAAACTTATAGCTTAACAATAAAGCTAATAACTTCTTATAAATAAGTCAATAGTTTAAGTTAGGCTAAAGGTAAAATCTTAGAATTTTAATTTTGTAATCTAAAATAAAAACCAAATCAGATATAAAGCTTTATAAAATATTATAAGATAAAATACAAAGATATATTAAAAATTTTCAAAAAAAGATTAAAATTTTTTTTTTAATATTAAAATATTTTTTTTGATCTTTTGACTTTTATTAACAACTTTTTTAGTAATATAATTCTATGAACTATTACAAGAAAGAGTACAATTAATTATATATATAAGTTTTCTATATTATTTATTTAAGGAGTTTGCTTAAAGGTTTTTTTACCAATTGCTATATCTAATATCTCTGCTTGGATATTCTATTTTAAATCTTCTAAACCTATAACCTGTATTAACTTACTGGGCATACTTTTTTTTTTTTTTTTTTTTAAGTTAAAGTCCCTGTCTATGGGAGTTGATGTTTTTATTCATGTATTTAAACATGAGTGCCTCTAGGGGCTTCCTTACATTGGAGGTTACAACTAGCCACACATGCACTTTTGGTGCCTAATTTAAGTAGTCCGCCTATACATTACTATACAAGTTCTATACTAGGTGCCATATCTGCAAGCCAACTAGGGGTCTTGCCTATTTAAACCTTCTGCATATGTAGTCCACCATGTCTCACAGGGACATCTTCAAGGCTACACCTATCCAAAGTACCTGATGCCTTCAAG
>CAJVQA010009767.1:0-11868 GCA_910591915.1 Cetraspora pellucida | reverse complement strand
TTGTTCTTGTGCTTCTGGTAGTTTGTCTATTAAATCAAAAGCTCATGACAAAATACTGTCTTCTAAGTTTATTTCTGTATTAGTTTCTCTTATTGGCAGAATTAATTCTATTGGTAATACAGCTTGTCTTCCATAAGTCAACTGAAAAAGTGTATATCCAGTAGTAGCATGCTTCTTGGTTCAATAAGCAAAAAGTATAGCAGGAAGATTTATATCCCAATCTTCACTGGTTCCTACTTTTGCTAATGATTCACACAATGTTCTATTTAGTCTTTCTAACATACCATTTGTCTGTGGATGATATGGTGATAAAAACTTATGTTTTATAAGAAAGTTTTCACATAGAACTCTAATCATTTTACTTCAAAAGTTAGGTCCTTGGTCTGAAAGAATGATTTTGGGTATTCCATGTCTGCAAACTATTTCTGTAAAAATAAATTTTGTGAGGGTTAGAGCACTTGTATCTGGCACAGCTTGAGCTTCTGGCCATCAGGTTAAGTAATCATTGCAACAATAATATATCTATTATTGCAAATAGTGATAGGTAAAGGTCCTACTAAGTCTATTCTAATTTTTTCAAAAGCTTGTCTTATCTTTATAGAGTGTAAAGGTTCTTTTCTTCTAGCCTTGCCTCTTTTTTGGCATTGGTCACAAGTCTTGACATATTCTTTAATGTCTTTATACATTTGATCCCAATAATATCTTTCTGAGATCTTACAATATATGGCATTTATTCCTAAATGTCCTGCAGTAGGATGACTATGCATTATATATAAAATAGGGTCTACTTCTGTCTATTTAATAACTCTAAATGATTTGTCTATAGATTTCTTGTTCTTTTTATACAAAAGTCCATTTTGAATCATAAAATATCTAGCCTGATTAGTAAGTTGTTTCTATTGATAAGTAGTAAAGTCCGAAGGTATAGTGTTAGAATTTAAATAATTAAATAGATTGTGATATTGATCTAAGTTCATTATTTAAAATTTTTATGTTAAAGTCTTGAAAGGGCATCTACATTAGAGTGAATTCTACCCAGTTTGTAAATAATTGTAAAGTAATAGGGTTGAAGTTTCAAAATTCAGTGTCCAATACATCCTTTGAGTTCTACAGTTTTAAGCCATTTTAATGCTAAATGATTAGTTATTAAGGTAAATTCTGTAGCTTCTAAATAACTATGAAAATGTTCAATGGCCTATACTATTGCAGCACACTCTAATTCTGTAACAAAATAATTTTGCTCTTGGGGCAACAAACTTTTACTTGTATAAGCAATAGGATGTTCTCTATCATCTTTATCTTTTTGGCTTAATATGGCTCCAAAGCCATGATATGAAGTGTTTGTAGCAAGTATAAATCTCTTGCTAAAATCAGGGTAAGCTAGTATAGATGCAGTAACAAGCTTTTCTTTAAGTAATTCAAAGGCTTGTTGTTGTTTACTTCACTAATGATAAGGTTCATCTTTATATAGAAGTTTGTTAAGTAATTGGGCTATTGCTGAAAAGTTTCGAATAAATTGTCTATAGTATCTAGCTAAACCAAGAAAAGATCTTAATTTAGTAGTGTTTTTAGGAGGTTGAATCTTTTGTATAGCATTAATTTTTGCAAGATCTGGGACTATTCCTTTTGAGCTAATAGTATGTCCTAAGAAGAGTAAAGATTTTATCTAAAAGTTGTACTTGTTAAGGTTGAGTTTTAATTCAGCTTCTCTAATCCTTTAAAACACTATTCTTAAATGCTTCAAATGATCTTTAAATGTTTTTAAGTATATATTGATGTTATCAAGATAGACAATAACAAATTTCCATGCTATTCCTTTATATACTTTGTCTATGAGTTGTTAAAATATTGCTATGATATTAAATTTATAAGTGCTATATTTTGTAATAAATGCAATTTTTTTTCTGTCTTTAGGATCTATTATAACTTGCCAGTAACCACTAGCTAAGTCTAAAGTTGAGAACTATTGTGATTCAGATAATGCATTTAACATTTCTTGTATTTTTGGTGAGGAATAGGCATTCTTTTTAATAACATTGTTAAGTCTTCTGTAATCTACACAAAATCGTAACTTTTCATTCTTCTTTTATATTAGAACAACAGGTGATGCCCAAAAGCTTTCTAATAGTTAAATTATATTGCTTTTTAGCATTTGTTCAATTTCTTCTTTGATAAAGTTCTGTTCATCAGGCAGCATGTTGTAAGAGTGTAGTTTAACAGGTAGTACATCTTCTGTATAGATATGATGTCTAATTTTATCTGTTCTGCCAAGTTCTGTAATATCTTTGGCAAATAAATTAACAAATTCTTCTAATAAGTTTTTAAACAATTGTTCTTGTTCTTTAGTAAGTGGTCCTACATTTACAGTATTTGTTTTCTCTAAGGCATATTCCTTATAGTATTAAAGTATCTATTGTATATATATGTTTTTCTTTTAATGCATTTCTTTGCAAAGCCTATTGCAAAGCTTCTTCTTCTGTTAGTAATTCTTTCTCAAGTAATAATTCTTTAATTTTTTTGTTTTCTATTTCTTCTAAGTTTTTTTGGTCCTTTGAATCTTTTGAGTCTTCTGAATTATTTAAATCTTCTAAGTCAGATAGTTTTTAATCTTGCCTAGAATGATTCAAAAATTTTGGAGTGCAAAGGCCAAATGAGAGTAATAATTTGCTTGTTCTTGATAATAAGTTATTTGATTTTAGAAAAATTTTAACATCTTTTTAAAATTATCCTCTAGATGTTAAATTTTGGCTTCCAATCTAGCAATTATTTGGTCTTTTTTATTCTTTTTTTCATCCTTCCTCTTCTTAGAAATAATGTCCTCACTTATTTCTATAGGTTCTATAGCAGTTTCTTCTAATAACTCTGCTATTTCTATAATGTTTTCTTTTTCTGAAATAGTTTTTTCAGCAAGAGTTAACTTATTTAACTCTTGATAACATTCATCACAATATTTTTAATGTTCTTTCAGTTCTGCACATTATTTGGCAAAAAGGCATTCACAACAAAAAGCTACTTTTTCTTCAAAATTTTTTCTTAAGTTTTCTACTACTTTTCGAATATTAAAGTTTAGATAAGCAATATTAAAAAATTCATTTAAGATCTGTTATAAGATGGCTTCTTCTTTAGTGAGGTTTACTTGTTCTGTTCAAAGTAAGATGATAATTTTATCAGAGGTTCATTCACAACTATATCTATCATAATTTTGTTCTTCTATAGTTTCTTCTATAGTCTGAGTGTTTTCTTCTAATAAGACTTTAGCAAGTTGATAGATTCTATCTTGGTTTAAGTCATACTGACTTCTAGTACTCTTGTTAGACTTAGTATAGTATTTGATTCTATTCAAATTTTATAATTTGGATTATATTGCAAATCTGAGCTAACTTTATAAGCATACATATATTCTAATTCACAGAACTATAGGTCTTCTCACATACTTTCTAAGTAATGCATTCTTAATTAAGGTTTCTGAATATTATACACTTTACATTGGACAAGGGTTCTTCTTTCTAATCCTGTTGTATAATATTTATAAGTTTCTGATTTAGTTAGATCAAGACCTTCATAGTAGGTCTTGTAGCAAGCAGTACAAGCAAGTTAAATCTTTAGCTTGTATAATTTTTTGGTTGTTATAGAGTAAAGTAAAGACAACAATAATGGGTTCTTCTTTTGCTGTAGTAGGATTGTCTTTCTTGTTCTACTAGGTTTCAATTACATCCACATCTATAAGTTAGGTTATCTAATTTCAGTTAAGCAACAGGGCAGTTTATTTCTATATGGCCATATTCATTATAACCATAGCATTGGTTTTCTGAATAGTATTTGAATAGGTGAGTAGTTTGTTTGCAGTTTTTGCAAGCCAATTGTTTTCTTGGTCTGTTGGGACAGTTAGTAGATTGGTGACCATATTTGTTGCAATGTTGGCATCTATTTTTAGGACAGTTTTTATATAAATGAGTGGTCTTGTTGCAGATATAACATGCAGAGTAGTTCTTTCTTTAAGAGTATGTGGTCTATTCTTCATTATAATCTTTTTTCTTAGAAGTTATAGAGAAGATATAGACTTCATAGAAAATTAAATATTTCTGCTCATATAGTTTAAAATCTTCTGAAGTAGTACAAGTAGGTTGTTTTTTTTGAGGTTGGTCTTGCTTATAAGTTGTATCAAGAAAAATTTTTCTTCCTTTCCAATAAATAGTATACTGAGAAGTTTTTTAGTTATAGTTAGATTCTACTTTTTTTGACCAATTATTCCCTAATAGAAGTAAATAAGAAGTAGCAGATACAACTTCTACATCTAAAGGAATAAGTTATTCTTGAACTCTAATAAGTAGGTTTCTAATAATTCCTAATGGTTTGGAGGTAGTTCTAGTAGCAATGACAATAATGCTCTTAGATGGTTCTTTTATTTTTAATCCTAATTCTTTTACTATCTGGTGAAAAATTATACTAACAGAGGCTCTACTATCAATAATAGCAGGATAGGTTTAGTTTTGGATATTAATATAACATTTGACAAGAGTGATAGTAGAAGTGTAATATAGTTTGGTAATTTCTTGATTCTCTGCTATAATGTAAGCAGTAAGAGCAGTTCTAATAGAATAGTTGTCTAACAATCTTTTTTAATTATTAGTATTTGAAGTAGTTTGTACTTTAGCTACATTTACATTTCAATAGTAAGGTGAGAGTAAGTAATTAAATCTTGGTCTCTATTTTTCTTGGCTTCTGTCTCTAGATCTGTTCTTTCTGAATAATTTCTGTTTCTGAATCTGCTTCTGCTTCTGTCTTTTTAGTAATCATTTCTTTGATTATTGTAGTTTTTTTTGTTATTATTATTATAGTTATTATTGTTATTTTTGCTTCTTTTAAAGTTTCTGTTTCTTTGGTTTCATTCTGTCTCTTTCTGCAATTTGCTATGAAATGTCTAAGATTACTACAGTAATAGCAAAGAGCTCTGTTCTGTGCAAAGTTAGGTTTAAGGTTGTTTTCTCTTTCTGCAGTATAGGCTGTGTGAGGTTGTGGAGTTTGTTGAGCTTGTGACATTGGTTGAAGTTGGGTCATAACTAAGTTAATATATAGTTGGGCTAGTTGTTTAATAATGTCATTAACGTTATCTTTTTCTGAGATGGCTATTACTTTTCTTAGTTCCCAATGTTTTGCTTTTTCAATAGTTGTGGCTAAGTCATCAGGAACTGATGCTTGTACAGGTATTGCATATTTAGGCACAATTCTTTAATAAAAAGCTAAACAATAAAGTCATTTGAGAAGCCCTCATTAGGATCTACTTTTCTTCTGAGCTTTTTAAATTGGGCTATGTATGTATTAACAGTATTGGTTTCTTGTTTTAGATTAAAAAATTCTTGTTGCCATATAGTTTTCTTCTTGACTGTTTTAAATTGCTTCAAGAATTGAGTTTTGAATTGAGATGCATCCTCTCTATTATATAATTGAAAGTAGTTATCTCCAAGTTCTTTAAGCCAATCTTCTGCATTGTTCTTTATATATACTTGAGTAATTGCAAGTTTTTTAGGTTTAGACCATCCATTAGCAATAGCAGCTTGTTCAATTTCATTAATCCAATCAACTGGATCTTCAGTTCCATTATTTTTAAATAATATAATCTTAAAGAGTGATTTCTTTTCAGCTTCCAGAGTATTAACTAGTCTATTTATTGCAGCAACAGTGTTGTCTATGACTTTTTTGTCTTCAGAGTCAAGTTCATCAGTAATAGTTTCATTTGAACTTTCTGGTTCTTCTTCTTCTGATAAAGGTTGTTCTTATTCAAAATAAGTTTGTTCTGATAGTAGGTTAAAGTTTTCAACAATTAAATTTGTATCTTCTTGTAAGTAGGTTTCCAAGTTTCAAACAAAATTTTTAGAGTCAATTGGTTGTTAATAGTTAGATGGTATCTCAATAATAGAATAGTTAGGTTGTGTAATTAAGATATTAGAATAGCTAGTTGCTCCTGATAAGCCAAAAGTTAAAAAGGATTCTTCTTCAGTTGTAGTAAGGTTTTTAGTAGTTGTAGAAGAAGATTCTTTTGGACTTGATTTAATATCAGGTTGAGGTGAAAGAAAATTAATTCCTTTAATTAGAAGATTAGTAAATCTAGTAACTGGTCTTGGTATTGTTAAGGTTAAAAGTTGAGAAATGTAGAAAGGTCGAGTAGGAGTGTAAAAGAGTTTTTGAGTACTTTTTTTTTCTTGTAAAGCTATTGATTGAGTGGAAAAAGAAGGTAATAATCCTCTTCTTGAAGGGTTATTTTGTCAGAAAAAAGTATACTGTCTACTAATTTGATCTTCACTATATAGTGCTAAAGAGCTAGAATTTACAATAGGTGTTAGAGTTCAAGTAGAAGTAACAATAGCAGTGATAGAAGAAGTAGAAGTAGTAATAGGTTCTTCTATAGTAATAACAGTTCCTTGTAGTAATTATTAAGAAGTAGATGTACTAGTTTCTTTCTTAGAGCCTTGTGCTAATTCTAATGCAGCAGCTTGTAAAGCTTTAATATGTTGTTAAGCTCTAATTAGATCATCAATAAAAATATCAAATAGAGTTCTTTGGTCAGCAGTAACTGATAGTACTAAGTAGTGAGAGGTATATTTCCAAAAAGAAGTTAGGTAATTTCTCAGAGATTAGTTATCTGGTTTTGATAACAACAACTAAAAATAATATTTCTAGTAGCAACTTGAGTAGCTGAACATGCAGAAGTAGTTAGCCTTAGAAAGTTAGCTTGGGTAACTTTAATGTAAGAAGTGGCATGAAAGGCTTCTGAATACCAAGTCCAAAATTTAGCAAATCATCTTTGAGAGTTAAAAGAAATAGGTGTTAGTAGATAATACTGAGAACAAGATAAATTAATTGCAAGGGTTTGCAATACAGTAGTAGTGAGAAAAGAGTTTTCACTATGAATCTGTTGATATCTTCAAATATTTTTTAAATGAAATTGAGTAATAAACTCTTCTATAAAATAAATTTCTTTAAGAAGGGTTAGTACTAACAAGTAATAAAATAATAAAATAAAATAATAAAATCAAGAGAATAAATCTAAAATAATAGTACTAGCAAATAAAGAATTCAAGTAATTAATCAAAAGTTTAAACAATTTAAAATATATTTATCAGCTAGTAAGTAATATTAAAATCAAAAATTAAAATCAAATATCAAAATTAAAAATCAAAATCAAGATTGTTTCAAAAATCAAAAATTCAAAGATAAAAGATAAAAGCATAAACTTCTTTAATTTCAAAATACAAAATACAAATGCAAAATACAAAATAATTCAATTCAATTTAAGTTAGTAGAGGTATACCTAAAATAATAATTCCAAAATTTCAAAATGCTTTTTCATAATTGCTGCTTTTAAAATAAAATTCTTCTTAGAGAGAAAATTGCTTCCTGAAGTAGTTTCCTTGAGAGAGGTTTTTGTTCCTTTCCTGGAATGAATTTTTATAATTCCTATCAGAAGGCACCAAAATGTTACAGAATTGTAGCCTTTTGGTACAATACAACTAAGTAACAAGGTCATCTGATACAGTGATTGACTATTGCAAATATATATAAGATGGAAGTGTAGTAGTTTACTTTACTACACTGTAGCAGACAAATGGTTCAAGATAGTAATAGTATATAGATTAACTTTTATTAAACAAACACACAGTGACAATCTTTTCTGTAGAAATTATCCTAGAAGTGGAATATCACTTTTACAAGTTAAGGGTAAAGGTCGAAGGGTTTAAGTTGAAGTATAGAAACTTAGAATTGGCAGGGAATAGTAAAAGCTACTCTTTATATATCTTTTTATCTAGTAAAGATAGTAGGAATTCAAGCAACATTACTTGATACTATATTCAGGATAATAGAGGTTCGAACAATATTAGATATCATTGTACTTAGGATAGTAGAGGTTTGAACAACATTAAATAATACTGTGCTTGAGATAGTGGGAATTGTGCAAAGACAACTAGGAATATTGTTTATATTATTTGTTATTCATGCTTGAAACACTTGGAGCTTGTGTTTAGGCATTTGGGATTTGTGCAGAGATACTTGGAATTCGTGTGAAGACACTTGAGATTCATGTAAAGACATTTGAGGTTCATATCAGAGATACTTGGGATTCTTATGCTATAGCACTTGGCATAGTAATTTGGTGCTAGGATACATAAAACCTGTATAAGAATACTTGGAGTTTGTAAGATGATAGTAATATCACAAATATTACTTAGTGTTATATAACTATACTACATTTTTAATAGCCAATTAAGATTCTTTTTCTATCTACTATATAATATAACTATCAACTAACTAATAACTAATAATAAATATAATATAAAATACAATAATGAATATATATATAATTACTAATATTATTATATAATATACTATACTAAACTTACTTTGTAACAATACAAAGAAGTTATATGCCAACTTACAAAATTTTCTTTTTTATAGTTGGATTATTCAGTTATACCAGAAATACTTTCAATTTTGGTTAGACTAATCCTTTATCACAGACCATTCTTATATTTACTAGTTTTCTCACTATTTCAGTTATAGTTATTTTTAGATTACTCTTCCAATCAAATTCTCTTTTTAAATCTTAATTAGGACTTATTTACACAATCTATTAATTATCTTTCTAAGCAAATACTTTACAAATTAGATGCAAAGATGTTGATATTGCCTATATTAGAAGATATAAGAATATTGGTATTGCTTTAGTCTTAAAGACTTATATGTACAATCTTTCTATAATTGTAATTTTCTATAATGCTACTGTTATGCATAGTGCCTATACTTCATAATTGGGTTTCTTTTTAAAAATTTCTTTATTCCAAATTCATATTTGCATTTGGACTTTTTCTACAGGGCTTTGTATTTAATTAATAGCTCTAATAAGTTACAAAGACAAAATTTTCTTTAGTCTGGCTTGAACTATTGACCTTGTTTATAAAGAGTTTTAGAAACTTATTACTAAGCTATAAAACCTAAATCTCTTTTTTTAAATTACAAAATATTTAAATAAAATTTTATTTAGAGTATTATAATTTATCATAATAGCAATATATTGCTACTACTGATCGACCAATTAGAATGCAAGATTAGGTGTAACATGAAATTGAAGCAAAACATTGTCTTTTTTAAATAATTATCTGTAACTCAAGATTTTGTATATGAAATCACTTCTTACATTTTAATTAAAAAAATTCCTTATAAAATTTTAGGTTAAAAACTCTATTTTCTAAAGCTATATATAACTCTAGTCTAATGCTAATCCTAACTGTAAACTAACACATTTTTATTTAAACATTATACATGATCTTATAAGTAGTAATACATTGCATAAGTGAAAAATTATAAAATCCTTTTATTTAATATTATTTGAATATTATAACAATATATAATTTTATATTATAAAAAAAAATAGTTTATTTATAAGCTAAAAATAAACAAATTTAGAAAAAATTTTTAATTAAAAAAATTATTTATAAATTTTTATTAAACTCTTTAAATATTAATTTTTAAGTCTATATTATAGTTTAAATATAATATTTTAGTTTATATAAAAAATAATAATTTTTATTAGTAATACTTTTGTAATTTATTTATAAAAATTTAGATTTGTACAAAGTATAAAATTTATTTTAGTTTTAAAAACATATAAAATTTTAAAAAGTCTTAAAAAATTTTTAATAGTAAAAATTTTTAAATAAAATTTTTATAATTTTAATATATAAAGGTTTATTTTTAAAAATTTTTTATAATAAAGTTTATAAAATATGTTTTTAAAAATATATTTCATAAGTAAAGTATATTTAATATTATTAATAAATTATTATTTTATTTAAAAAATATTAAATAAAATTTAAAAATATAGATCCTATAGCTTAATAGTTAAACTCCTATACCTCCACAATCAAGGTCAACAGTTCAAATTTGGCTAAAGACAAAATTAAAAGATTTTAGCTTCTGTAACCTATAAGAAGCCTGTAATTGAACATGAAGCCCTGTAGTCAAGTTCAAATATAATACATGACAAAAAAAGAAATTCACAGAAAAAAACTGACTCTGTAGAGTGTAGGCACTATGTGTGACAGTAGCATCACAGAAGGTTTTATTATACAAAGATTTGCATATATAAGTCTTCTGAAGACAGGGCAGTACTAACATCTCTGCATCCAACTTGTGGAGTATTTGATTAGAAGGGTGATACCAAGGTAACATGAACTGAAGTGATGAGAGAAGTGGTACATGCATAGAAAATTTGTGACAAAGAATTAGCCTTATTAAGATTAGAAACATCTCTGGCATTATAAAATATCTAAAAATAAAAGGTAGCCATCTGTATAAAGAAGTTGTAGCCTGTTTTGTATGTCTAAAGGTTCCAAACTAAAGCTCTGATCATACCTATATGAAAGCCTATAGTGAAACAAATAAAATATATCAATATAAATACCATACCAATCATGGTTGAAATATTTAAATTGGAAGTTAAAACCTCTAGAACTTTGTGTCAGTAGTGGAAACCTCAGTTTATAGCTAAAAAAGAATGTGTATTTATTTCCAAAATAGAGTTCTATCTATATCATAAAAGAGAGTACTTAAAGGGCAGGTTAGATGCATAATCTATTGGACATAACACTAAGACCAAAAAAAGTTGCAAACTAGCAGTAACAGCAGAAACTTGACTTAAAATACATGTTACTAGTATATGAATTGGAAAGTTAGCAGCAGTAACAAAAACCTGGCTTGAAATATATGCTAGAAAGGCACCCTTTGGGCAAACCAAAGATGGTAGCTTAAAAGAAACAAACGATTTGATGAACAAATTTGGAAGTTGTTAAAATAGGTTGTAAGACATAGTAAGAATATGCAGATTACTTAATATAATTAGTAGTGAAACAAAAATCCAAATTAGGTATAAGTAGGATACAATACAAAACTTTGATAGGTTTAGATTACAGATAAATATGTCTGAGTTCTATGTCTAAATAAATATATAGTGATAGATAATGTATAAATAGATTTGTACTAACTATGATGAATATACTAATAAAGACTAGAGGGCATGACCTCACTTTAATACAAAAAAAAAAATTAAATAAAATTTAATTTTTTATACAAATTTATTTGAAATATAGTTTAAAAAATAGTATTATAGCATCATAGTACTACTTTATATATAAATACAAAATTAGTATAAAATATAAATCAAAATAATTTTTTTATATAAAAATAAAATTTTAATTAAAGTTAAATTAAAATTAGTTACAAAGTTTTTGGAACTCTTCCCACTGATCATCTAAACACAAAATTGACCAAAAAGGAAAACTGGTTTTACACAAAAGTGGCCTTCTAAACTACTTTGACAGATCTAAGTAAAAAGAAAGAGCATCCAAGAAAGGTATATAAAAAGAAAAAAAATAGACAAACACAAGAGATACAGTATAGAAAAGTAAAAAAAACTAAAATTTCTTAAAGAAAATGCTCGAAAATTTGGAAATTGTAGCATTTTGGAGAATTGGCACTAACCTGGTATCACAGATCTGTTTTGGTCACAAAAATGTAAACAAACAAGCAATTTAACCACATGTAGAATAAGCAAAATAAATACATGCTTAATATAGATAGAAATATGGATACAACCAAAAGACATAACAGCAATCTAATAACAATATATATTAACAGAGTATACTGGGCTATCAATAGTATGCAAAATGGTGTATTCATTAAACAAGCAGGTAAAACATATATATTGCCTAGCAGAGAAGACAAAATTGTTGCTATGTTAACAAATCAAAATTCAGAAGAAGTTGCTCTATTAAGATTAACAAGAGAATTAATAGATAAAGCAGAGAAAGAGCAACC
>CAJVQA010009766.1:0-11869 GCA_910591915.1 Cetraspora pellucida | reverse complement strand
TCGATCGCTGCTATCCGCCACATTCGACGTATGCGTCACATGCGACTGATCGGTCGCATGCGACGGATGCGACGGATACGACGGATGCGATCGACTCCTTCCCTAATTAAGTAATATTTCACCCGAACGGCCAGGGTCCATTTGGGTCTCACAACGTCATAAAGGTTTGCGGAGCTGATTTCCTGAGCAACAAATCAGATTCCAAGATCAGGCGCAACGTAACACAGTGTGGTAAATGATCAATTTATTTTTTTTTTCAAACATTGGTCATTATGCACATGACATATAGTCATCGGTCACTATGATTTACGTGCCTAGAAAATGGGTCCAGATGATTGTCCGGATAATTAGAGTGTGAACGAACTATAACGATAACACTAAAGAAATACATATTATATTAATTTCCAGATCAGAGCGGAAGAACTCAAGTCCAGACAATAGGTAGAGACATTGGGTTCCATATGAGTTCCAGGGAGTTAAAATAAGATAAAAAGTTATTTGCAGATTTCAAATATTCAAATAAATCGTATTAGTTATTTAGTGGTGTATGATGTGTATTATAAATTTAAGGCATAAACGCAGCACTTGATTTATTGGTATATGACGTATTATACATTTAATAAATTCGGAAATTTAAGTTTTATTTTCAATTAATTTGTTCTCATAATCCAGCCATATCAACTTTTAAAATATTTATAATTAAATGTAACTTTTAAAAATTAAGATTATTTAATTTATTTTCTTATAGCCGGTTTACAAACCGCTTTGAAAATTACGATATAAGGAAAGCTAATTACTTAAATTTTTGTGATCTATTATGTGAGAGAACAATTCTTTACGTACTAATCATGATATTACTACATCTTATTAACCTAATTCACATTGCTAACTTCCTTTTAATACTTATTTTACAGAGGTTGCTAACTTTTACATTTTTATAGAGCATATAGATAAATATATAAATTAATAGATCTACTAAGCAACTTTGAAAGTTCATTTACCAATATGAAGCGGTGCTCCAGAACCTAATGGATCCCATTTTTCTAGTTTATGCAAAAATCAAATTGTAAACCATTACTTCGCTATTTTACAAGCGAAAGCTATAATATAAATTAGAACCTAACGAACTATTGGATATATTGAATATGCTCACCATACTTTAACGAATACTTATATAAGTCTATGAATATTGAGAGCTACGATGAATTGGAAACTAAATCACTTTGAAAAATGCGATAATTGAATAGTCAAACTGTATTAATATTAAAGAAAATAGTTGCTTAAAGTAATTCTATATGTTTCAAGAAAAATTAACAACACAATATATCTTATCAGGACTTATCCAATTAAAGGGATCAAAGTCATTTTTTTTAAAGTGATGAGATAGTTATTTTAGTAATGTTAAAAATTAATAAACATAAAACTAAAAACTTTTATAATTTAAGAAATAGAAACATAAATTATTTTGTGACATTTAAGTAAAATATTTACAATTCATTTGATATAATTTGTCAAAAAAAACAATCCAAATTAGTAATTAAATCTTTTTTGAAATATTAAAATTTTGTTTGAAAGACTTGAAGAACAAGAAACTACATTACGTTAAAATAATGTATTTGTTTACTAGTACTAAACAAATTAGTCTAAACTATAAGCACTATTGTTTTTTATATATATTATTTAATCTTTCTAATTATCTAATTCTTTTATTTATTTATTTTTTTATTTTTGCTTATTTTTTTTTTTTATTTAGTTGTCTTTTTACTTAATTTTTTACTTTTACTTTATTAATATGCATAAATTTTATATAAGTTTTACAATTTTTTATATAAAAAAAAATAAAATTAAAAAAATACTTATATATATATAATTATTTTTATATATACTATTAGATTATTTTTATTTATAATATATAAATTTGTTTGTCTAAAATAAATAAATAAAATTTGTATATTATTATTAAAATAATTTAATAAATACAAAAAATAATCAAATATTAGTAAATAATTAGTTATTAATATAATTAATAATTTTAAACATACACAAAAGATCAAACTAATAACAGTCAAATCCAACATACAGGCAGACTATGATATTTTCTGCAACTGTGAAAACTGAGTATATGACTAGTGCATCTATAGAAGGAAACTCAAACTTCTCAGATTTCAACTCATTATATCCTTTTGAAACCCTTTTCACTAAAAATATCTTCTTATCTATCTCAAAAAAATCATATATACCAAAAATCTTTATCAATATTTCAATAAACCTAAACTTTACTAATAACAATCAAAATTCATCAACAGATAATCTAAATGATACTATTAATTTATCAACAACAAACACTATTAAAGAAAAAACTAATACACAAATCTTTGATTAATCCAAAATATAAAATTCTTTAACATGTTTTAACAAATTTCTCTTATTTTATAACTTACAACTTCTACCAATACCAGATCAGTAGATTCTTTTTTTAAAATTTATTCAAGATATCTATCTAACATACTATTCAAAGTAATGCATCAACATTTCTATTAAAATATCTAACAATAACATATACAAAAAAGCTTATATCCATCTTTTACAAAAAATCAAACTTTTATATAACTTCAATTATATTTCTTTCAAAATCTTTTAGACTTTTAAAATATTTTACTTAAAACAAATTATTTTTTAATAAAATTCAAAATACCATCTCTTCTGAAATACTAAAAATCTCTTGCATCAACTCCACCTTCTATCCCAGAATTATCTTATACTACAACATACAATAATAACAATACCTTAATATCAGCAAACTCAACTATCATACAATAATTAAAATACATTTATTTAATATTAATAGTCTTTTAGATAATATTAAACAACTTAGTTTAATTGATTTTATTTCAAAAAATCAAATAGATATTTTTGGAATTTTAAAAACACACCTATTCTTTAAAAATACAAAATTTTCAATCTTATTACAAAAACTCATAAATTATAAATACTTCTGGACATCTAGCAATGCTTGACAAGATAGCATAGAAATAATAGTTTATAAATTACTTGCCAAATATATTAAAAAATTCAAACTTATAAAAACTTCATTTTAGAAATTGATCTATTTTTTAAATTTTTTATATCAAACTTATTCAATTATATTTTCCAACTCAAGAAAAAAAAAACTTAAAAAAGATATTCTTTTATATCTTATTTCTATTCTTAACAAAACTAACTACAATATAGTCCTAATAGAAGATCTAAATGGAATTTCTAATCCCAAACCTGATAGACTACTACCAAAAAGTTTCAATATACCTGTAACAATACTATAATTTCTCTGTAATTTTTCTTTTTCATTATTTTTCTAAGTCTTTTCTTAATTACATACTAATTACTATAATTAATTTAATTATATTTAATTTATCAGTTTATCAATTATAATTAGGATTAATTTAGCAAATGTAACATAGATAAATAAACATCATTATGACTCATTTACTTTATCCTATAGTGCAATTTTGCTTATTAATAATGTGATTAACATGTGTATTAATGATCAACTTTGATTTGTAATGATTTACATTTATTTTATATTTTTATCTTTATTTATTATTAATTATATGCCCAAATCTTCTAGATAGATTAGCAAGCCTTATGAGTGAACTAAGCTTCTATTTTTAATGTACTTTTATTTTTAAATTTATATATTTTTAAAAATTATTTAAACCTGACAAGATTTTTTTAATAAAATTTTAAGTATTTTTATTGACAAAATTACATACAAAGTACTTTGAATAACAAAACCTTTATATGTGATATATCAATTTTTTAAGATTTGATCATAATGAGTTTAAAGAAAATTTTGTTCACAATTCAACTTGGATGACTTATCAATATTCTTTTCAGAATATTAAGACTTTAACTTAGAAAATAGTATGCTTTCTCTTAAATTGTTTTTATAAAATTTATACTTATATTAAGTATGAAAAACTTAAATTTTCAATTCCATTATAGGATATTATGCTATAGTCATCAAAAAGAAATAAAAAAGAAGAAAATATTAATACTGAAAGTATTTTTATTCCAGTAATAAAAATGAAAGAAGTATGATTTTGTTACTTACCCTTAGAATATAGTTTCTCATTTAGGTCTAGTTTGTTTAATTGTGATTTTTTTAATTGCATTACTAATACAATTATAAGTGAGGAAATAGGATTACCACTTACTAAAAAAATGGATTGGGTATTACATATGATCATGCATATCATGATGCATGTTTTAGCCAAGACAGGTCCAAATATTTACATTGTTTGAACTATATTAAAGACAGTGTTGAAAAACATGTTCAATTGCTTTTAGAAAGTTTGTATAAAATTGATTTAAATAAAAATGCCAAAAGTGCTAAAGGTGAAGACAATTCTGTTTCTGAGGATGATGATGATGATACTAAGAAATCTGCTGCTAATGTTTCTGTTCCCTGGAATGATTCAATATGGAAGTTTCTTCTATTATAATTCCTTTTAATTATTTAATTTTTTATTTTTAAAAGATGAAAATTAATATTTTGATAGAAATATAATTTAATATTTTATATTTTAAAATTCAGATTTTTTATTTATTTATTTTTATTTTTATGTTTTGTAAGATTATTATTACAATTAAAATAAATTAAAGACCAGAGAATTCGATCAATTTTACAAGTATTTGCATAATTATTGCATAATTATCATTATCAATAATTTCATAGTAATTTCATAATTTACAGAATTGACCAATCGGATTTTGGCAAAATTAAAAAGTGATCTACAAGTGATCATGAATTAGCCAATGAAACGAATTTCCTCCTATGGATTCTGACCCGGAATTTTTGGGATCCCTCTGTATGAGTTCAAAATTCTGGGGCCCTGCAAAAAACATTAAAAATCTACGAAACATATCTGTATTTAGAAATGATCGACGAATTCTTTTGATTAAGTCTTTGACGATCAGTGATTATTATTTTATCAGCCCGATAAAAAATTCGATGAAAAAAAAATGAAAATTACCAAATATTTTAGCATTGAGGCCTTTAAATTTATATTGGGACACTAATTTTTGTGCCTAAAAAACTTATTTTTACTATCCTTTGTTATAGCATCTTCGATTTTACAGATGTATGCGTTCATTTATGTTTTTTTTAAATATTGAATGATGAATAAGTCACGCGAACCAATCAATTCTAAGATTTTTCGTACAGAGGCATTTGTTCCTGGTACCTACCTTTTAAAGTATTGTTCGGGGTGCTACGCAAAGTCACGATGACAGATTACCCAATCATATGCTGAGAATCGCACATGCATATTAACTTGCCTGTAAACCATACACTACGTACTTCGTATTCCGTTCCTGGTATATTTGATATAAGGGGTGTTATGTATTAAAACCGTCCATTTTTACAATTTTTCAAAAAGTTTTTATTTGATTTTTGAATAATAAGTTACAAAGGCTAATTATATAATATTCCATCACGATCAATCTGTTAATGTTTGTGATATTTATAATATATACTAGTACGTTAAAGAAATTTGATTTATGGAGCACATTTTTTTTGTCAAATTTGAAGCCAAATCATTAATCCTAAAAACCTAATAAAAAAAACGAGAATGGGAAAGGAATACATCAATAAAGATCAGAGGATGTGACTGCGCCCTCGATTATTGGTAACGCTGGAATTAAGGTTAGAACAATTTATAAAGATGCTTGTCTGTGAAATAAACTGTTGTGAAATTAAAGAGGCTTGTCTGTGAAATAAACTGTTGTGAAATGACTTGTCTGTGAATTAATCGTAAATTAATTGTCATGAACTAAGTTATTGCTAAAGCGATTGTCAAAAGAAAAATCCACATTTTAAAATAAAGTTTGGTTTAAAACTATTAACATGAAAAGGAATTTTTTATTTAATAATTTTTATTAGAAAACAATTAAACATTGATATTCTATGCTATCTCGTACTGTACATAAATTGATGAATAGCCATGTGTATATTACTAAAGGATGAAACACTTTTTTAAGTTAATTAGTAATTTCGACATGGGTCCCACCTTCCGTTTTATACTTGTTCATTTTATGCTCTTGCTAATTAAAAGTATATTGATAATGGCATTTAAACAAATAAATTTCAACATTTAGATAAAATATTAGATTAGAGTTAGATATCATAGTCACTCATGCTAGGTGGCACGACTCTATCTTCTATATCAATTTTATCTTCATTTTGTCCAATAACACCCCAAACTTTACTGGGTTTTGGACCCATACCCAATTCCATAACTGCACCATTTGCAATGTCTGAATGTCTAAACCATGTTTTTCTCCAATTTTTACCGTTAATCCTTACGCTTTGAACATATGGGTTTGTGTGCTCTTCATTTCTTAAGTTATAAGCTATAATTTTGAATTTTATTTTTGGCGTAAGGTTTATCGTTACTTTTTCAAAATGTGGTGAGTTTATTAAATATATGTCTGTGCCAGCCCTAAATATATATAAAAAATATTGTTATTAAATAAACAGAACGATATAAAATAGTATAATCAATACTGTAATAAATAATGATTTATAACTTACAGTGGATATAACCCGATTGCATTAAAAGCAAACCAACTTCCCATCGCTCCTGAATCATCATTACCTATTCAACAAGAATAAATAAATATTAGAAATTTATTTATTTACATATCAATTATTATAGATTATTAATTTATAGATTATACTGATTTATAACATACCTGGAATTCCATCTTGTTCACTTCCAAATTTAGTTTTTAAAATATCTCGTATAACTTCAACACTTTTATATTGCTTTCCAATAAAATGATATAAACAAATGTGAAAGAAATCAGGTTCATTTCCTATATTATAATAACCAGTTTGATAAGATTTATCAGCAAATGTTTTGTCGAGACGTTTTTCAAATTTTTTTGGACCACCGGATAATTCAATTAATCGTTTTACATCTATAGTTTTAAAATAATTTCAAAATAATTAATAACCTGATAGAATATCGTAAATAAACATTAAAACAGAATACTTATTTTATAAAAGTACGTACCAAAAGGTATATCCAAACTATACTCCCATGATGAACCTTCATAGAATACGTAGTCACCACCTTTTTCCCTCAAAACGTCTATATCAGTATAAAAGTTACCATTCTCATATCTTGGTATGATAAATCCTTTTGCTCCTTTATTATAAATAATATTAATATATAATTGAATATGTGCTTAGCGTATAAAATAATGATTAATAAAATTTATTTACCATCAAAAGTCTTATTAGGATACCATAAATTCTCCCAACTTCTTGCTCTCTTTCTATATTTAACATAATCACTATGTTTACCCATCTCTTTTAATAAAGTAGATTAGTTTGAATATTGTGTATATTAAATTTTTAATGTCCAATATAAAAATAAAATCAATTTCAGGAATGTAACCATTTTCACCTATTACCTTTAGCAATAAGACTGATACTATAGTCATTAGCAGAATATTCTACAGTTCTACTGCAATGAGAATATGCATATATAGATATAAGACTCCCTGAGAAAGGTATATAACCATATTTTTTATATTCTGATAAAAATAATCGACCCTCATATAATCCGCGTGAGCTAGGATCTACTTCAGCATCTTTTATTAAAGCTTCGTAAGCAAGATCCCAATCTATTATGTCGGTTCCCAATTTTTTTAAATAAGCTTCAGCCTAATATAATAATATGTTAAAAAAAATTAAGGAGATTATATTTTTTAGAAAGAAGTTAAAGTTGATAAAGATTTAAACCTTACCACAACCATATCACCATTAGAACCACCTTGTGTAACTCCGTTCGCTAATCCACTTCTTCCATCGGGCATATATCCTTCATTTTTATATATATCAATTAATGATCTAACAATGTCTATAGCTCGTTCTTGTTGGAAAAGTGTAAATAATGGGTTTGTCGTTCTATATTTATATTAGTAAAGTATTTTATTACTATATTAAGAATTATTTTGTCATGATGCTACGGCATTAATATATTATAAAACTTACCTAAATGTGTCCCACTATTAATTTTATCAAGTTATTTTAGTTAGAATATTTATTCTTTTCTAGAATTTATTAGAGTTTATAAAAAAATAACGTACTAAAGTGTAAAAATCTCCATAGTGGGGTATTAATTTACCATCTTTATCGAACGTTTCCCATTTTGGATTTTCACCAGTTCTATAATCACGATAATATTATTATATAAAAGAAGCAATATCTTCAATAACAAAAATAACAAAATATTAATATTATTTATTTTATTAAATATATAAAAAGCATACCTATCACTAGGCATGATCATGGTTCTGTATAAGCCACTATAAAAAATAGTTTTTAACTCATCAGTTCCTCCTTCAACCTGTATCTTTTCTAACTCCGTTTGCCAAGCATTTACAGCTTCTTTTTTAGTCTTTTCAAAATCCCAATCAGGTATTTCACTTTCAACACTATTACAAGCTTGTTCAGCTGACATAAATGAAATTCCAACTCTTGATATGATTACCGGATTTTCGATAATATCGAACGTTAAAGTAGCACCATCGGACTTTTTATTAAAATCATCTGTTTCTTCAAAGTAACTAAAGCTACGAAAAGAGTTACTCTCCAAGTCCATAAATTCAGTGGCATTGACATTAAATTGTGAACAGAAGTAGACAATATAAAGACCACCTCTATTCCAACCGCCACTATAACGGCCTGCTCCTTTTACTTGATTATGCGAGATAGATTGGATCGTTCCTCCATGGTACCGATGGGTGAAGCTAAACGAATGTGTTATTAATACTATTAATAATTGGGAAATTAGGTATGCGACTTATAAAATTATAGAACATATAGAACATACCCATAGTTATGTACAACAAGATTATGAGGCAAATCAATGAAAACTTTAGCTTTGTTTTCGGTTGGAGGAAAAGTATATTTATGAAGACCTGCTCTCCGACTAGCCGTTAATTCAACTGTAATATTAAAACGTTCTAATCCAAACTTTGAATAACCAACTTCAAAATGTTCAAATGAACGTTCGGAAGATAAATCGGATATATTAATCGGGTCTTCGGGTGAATCTATCACGGGAAATTGACTTATCACACCATACTTTGGTTCACCTATTTTTCATTTAATCTGCACATGAGTGAAATTATACCATGTAAATAACAATATATATACTATATCTTTTCTTATTTACCTCCTGTTCCACTAACATGCAAGTCTTTACAAGTAATAATCGATTAATGAGCAAATACGCGTCTGAAAAGTAGACAAATTATTGAATAATACATACGAGAAATTCCTGTAATCTTTCCACCAGTAGTGTATCTATAAATGTAAGTTGTAAAAAATTTCATTCTAATCTTTCAATATTTCATAAAATAATTTTAATAATTATCAAGGTATTCTTACCCAGCATTAAAATCATATACATCATCAGTATCAAAGCCTAATTTAACAACGCCATAAGGATGACAAGGACCAGGAAATACATGTCCATCTACATTTAAATTAAACGTTAGTAATGAAGCCAAAAATTATTATTATGAAACCTTTATTTTTTTTTAATAGTTCTTTATTGATTTAAATTACGTTACTAAAAACCACATTGTTAAAAACCACCTTTAGCTGTTCCGATTAAAGTGTCAACAAATCTCGTAACATTTTTTGACGAATCATCTCCAAATAAATTTGGTATTTTAATAAAATATCTCGAAAAACTTATAAATAATATAAAATTTAAAACTCCAAATATTATTAAAACTTTAAATTTCGTTATTCGTCGATTTAACAACGAAAAAAAATTATATTTTCTTAAAAATGTTGGAAATCGGAACGAAAACATTAAAGACATTTTTCCGATTGTCTATGTTTTTGTTTTTTTTCACTATTTATACGAATGTTTTAGTTCGTTAATTATTAACAAATTTATTCATAATATATGATCAGCTTATTTAAAAAAATCGACATCCAAAAAAAACAAGCTATATCAATATTCGCAAATTGATAAATCATAAACATTTGTACGTACTGTACGTACATACTATAGAAATTGACTATACCAATTTTATAAACATATTAGTTAGTCGCGGAAATTGATGCAACAAATTTTAGACTGATTAACCTAATATATAAGACCAGGGCACAAAATTTCCGAATGCCGGAAGATGTTTTTTCTCCGGCGGCGTTTATTTTAACCGGAACTTAGAAAACTCAGTCGGATGTAGCAGTTTTTTAATAAAGATATTGTAATATTTATTGATATTTATATACATACGTATATATGATATCATATTCGGAAAATTTCCGACTGATGAAAAGTCAAGGCGGAAATTGTCATGACGAAACGGAAATCTCCGAAATTTTACAATAGATTTTGTGCTCTGTATAAGACCCTAATCATTTTCAGTTTGGTTATAGTTTAAAGCTATGAAACTAAAAAAATCCCATAATTATTAAAAGTATTTTCTATAATAAATTAATCGTTTTACAATCTCAATGCAATATTCAAATCAATACCTTATTAGGTGTTATTTTAATGAGTCTTAATTTGGTATATTTATAAATTTTTTGTATCGGCATACCTTTTTTTCGTAATTTAATGGTTGATCCCGATATCGGATTTCTTTTTTTAATTCTTTGAACAAATCATAATGATATGTTGATCAATCGGATCGGACATTAGGTTTGATCGAATGCATATATACGGCATAATATAATTGGTGTATGCATAACTAGTGCATTCAGGTAACAGGATTTAGGAATTGAACCTTACCAAACTGATCACTAAAAAAGCATAGAATACAGATGTCAAAAAAATAACATTCGATCACTGTATTGAGATCAAGGGATTATAATTACTAATAGTATAACGATGGAAATACGTATAGGCTAATAGACAATACATATAATACAAACATAAAGGATCTGAGATTAGACAAAATGAGCATTATCGAAACATATGCAAAAAAAACCCGATCAGCTTTGATTGCAATGCTTAAAATATAAAAGTTAAACCATTGATAATAAAAAAATAATGTGGTAAGGTTTAATTGGAAGGATTTTAAACTTTGTCGAAGATCTATGTTTATATAAAACAATAGAGATAAAATGTATCGAAAGAAAATAAGCAAAGTTCAAGTAACATGTTTATCATGAAATACATACACGATGAGCGTTAATGCCAGATTATCGACAGCGATCTGGGAAAATCAATCTAAATAACTTATAAATAAAAAATCTGAAATCTAAGATAGTTCATAAATTATAAATCCTTCTTACTTATAATAGAGATATTTAATAATCGGAAATAATTAAAAATCCTTTTTTTTTGTTTACCCATATTCTTTACTCTTACTCTTTAAACAGACTCGAAAGTCGTTTATCTTTAATTTAATTTTTCGTGATGACGCTTGTGCGAACTTGCATAGCATAGCCGGAAAAAATTGATAGCCTAATTTCATGGAGGTTTTTTATGATTTTGGACCAATCATATGCTATATAGGGATGCCCACAGCAAAACAAGGCTTAGAGACTATATAATATATAGTCCTGAAGCCTTGTTTTGCTGTGGGCATCCTCATATGTGAGTTAGTATTTTGATATAAAGAATATAACAAAGGATTGTTCAACTTTAAGACCAAGATTATATTCAATTTTATTTAAAGAATCTTTAGTTTTGGTAATTAGAAAAATTATTCTAAATTTCAGATCACTCTTTCTGCTAATTCTTAATTTCTAAAACTAGGAAAACAGGAGCTGTTGTAAGTCCGGAGCAAAAATTGATTTGTAACAGCCAATCAAACGTTTTAATTTATA
>CAJVQA010009765.1:0-11869 GCA_910591915.1 Cetraspora pellucida | reverse complement strand
GAGGTTACAAAAAGTGTTCACTGTCTAAAGTCACTCTAGTTACCTACTATCTTAAAAGAAGTAGATATAGGATAACAGTATTATTATTATTATTATTATTATTTATATAATATCAGACTAGAAACTTTGTAAGTATATAGAAAACAATTTTTATACTAAACTAAATATGAATATTCTTTTAAGACATCCAATGTAACATTAAACCTCCTATTTTCTAATGAATGCTATAATCAATTAATCTATCAATTTCTAGTTAGAATAGATTGAAGAGGATCTAAGGTGTTTATGCTATTATTATATAAAGCAAAAAGTTAGTAAGTAATCTTGAAAGAGCCATTTTTTAATAACAGAGAAATTGTTAATAGTCAGAATTGTAATTGAATTTGTATTGGATAGTAAAGTTATAGTAGATAAAAAGAGTCTAATATGTTTACTTTTAAAGGTAATATTTTGAGCAGTTTTTTATTAATGTTGTATAATGTTTTAAAAGAACTAGATTTTATTAAAGAACTAAAATAAAAGATTATTAAATAAGTTTACAAAAAATGATATAGTTTGTTTATTTGTAAGTATTTTAATATTGTCAAAGGTCATAGAGAATATAATGCTACCAAGTAGATTTAGGATATATAAATATTGTGAATTGAATGTATTGAGTGTAAAATAAAGTAGTGTATTTAGAAGAGTTGATAATGAGATAGATGAGATATTAAGTATTATTAGAGTGTTGTCAATTGTATTAAGAAGTATTTGTTGTATGTCTATATTGCTTTTAGTATATAGAAGTATATATAAGATATCTTTTACATTAGAGCATTAACTGCAAGTTAAAGTAGTATATAGGTATGGATAATGTATATTTAGATTTTATATAGTGGATAAGTTGTTTGTTAGAATTTTAATATAAAAAGAATAAAGTTGTAGATTATGTTCCAGAGAATTAAATATTTTAAACATTAGAAACCATTCAATATTAGGTATGTTATTGAAGAATTTAAGTAATAACTATATGTTAAGTTTATTAATTATAATAATATTTTTGACAAATATACAAATTTTAAGAGAAATAAGATAATTGTTTATAGAAAGTAAGTGGACAGATTAAAGAAAAAGAGTTGGTTTTTAAAATAGGTTTGTTGGTGCTCTGTTTTGCTAGTGAGTTAGCTTAATTGTAAAATGAGTTTGTAAAATGAGATTTTATTTTGATAAGATAAGGTTAATGTTTTTAGTTATTTTTAAAGAGTTGATTATAATTAGAATGTCTTAGTTTTTTGTTAAATTTATTTGGTTAAGATAAATAAAGTGAGATTTTTAATGGCTGTAAGATTGTTGATATAGATATTAAAAAAAGTATTAAAAGGTGCAGCAAGTAGAATAGATATAATTAATATTAATTCTATTTGAGCACAATTAGGTAAAGATTGAGTTGCTGCATTAAATTTGATTAAGGTGTTTTCTTTACAAATCTATCTAATATCAGATCTAATAAAGGATGTTTGTAGGTTTTAAATAAAACTTCTGTATAGAAGTTAAGTTCAGTTAGATGTAAACTTTGTAAAAGAGGGTTAAAATTAATAAGTTAATTTTAGTAATTAGTAGAATTAGTAGTTTGTTGTATAAGTTGGATATTATAGATATATAGGTTTATTTAAGATAGTAGTTGGTTAAAAGGTGGTATACTAAGGTTAATAGATATGTGTATTAGTGCAAGAATTTTTTGTAGTAAATTTGTAGAATGAAGGCATTATTATAGGGTTTAAGTTAATGATAAGGAAGATTGAAACAGTTAAAGTTTGTTAATAAAGGTGAATAATTAGTTTTAGATAAATTTGGTTTGTAAAATAGCTTTCTAGTATATAGTAGAAGAGATGTTGAATATTATTATATTGTAAAAAGATAATATTAGAGTTGTTTGTATAATATATTTGAAAGAAGAAAAAGTGTTAAAGCTTAGATAGTATATAAAAGAGGTTTAAAAAATTTAAGAAAGAGTTAGTAGTTGGTAGGTTTAAATAAGGCCAGATAGCAAAAATAATATTGTTATGCAAGGTTAGTTGAATTTAAGTAAACTATGCAGATTGACAACCTTTTATTGGTTTGTTTGTTTATAGGTATATGTTGCTCCAAATGATAAAGTAAAGATTTTTACAATAGTTATTTGTTTAATATAAAGGATTTTATTGTTTTTAAGACTATTTACAATTGAGATAGATAGGTTTAAAAAAGTATATTATATATTAAATAAGAATTAGTTAGTTGTATTGTAGTGTTATTAGAGATTTGTATATTAGAGAGTGTAATATTGTTTTTTGCAATTTGTAAGAGATGAAATATTAAAGTATAGTGATGTGTTTTGCATTAATGTTTAATAAGTATATTAGCTAATAGTTCAGAATGCTATATTTTGGTTAATTATAATTTAATATAAGCAGCTCTGATGTTATAAAGAAGCATATTAGAGTTAAAGATGTATTCAATATTAGAAACACTAACTTTTTGAATAATGTTGCTTAGTGTTAGAAGATTAAAGATAAATAAATTAGTTAAAGCAATATTGCTAGTGTTTTTTGCTAAAAAAAGTATTTTTTGTTTGGATAGAAAGTAATCTTGATAGTTTTGTTTGGTTTGATGTATTAATAAGAGTAATTTAAAGAAGATATTCATGTGAGAGTTGTAGAACAAAATTGAAAAGAGAGGATATTTTGATGGTACAAGATTTTTGTATTTAATAAGTTAAAGAAACTTTCAATTTTGTTGTTAATAATGTTAATAGTAGGTTTAGTTGTACTATTTCTATCATAATATATTTTAAAATACTTTATTACATCTTCAGATTTTTTGGTATAATAAATTAATTGTTAAAAGATAGTAAAAAGAAGAATGTATTAGAGAATTTTAAATGTATATATAGTAGGTCAGATTTGTTTGAATTAATTTTGATATTATTAAGTTGGTATAATAAAAATATATTATTAAGAATATTTTGTAAAATTTGTAAATTTTCACAATATCATACTGTGTTATTTATATAGACTAATAGAGGTATAATAATAGAAGTAAGATTCAAATTATGTATAAGATCATTTGGTAATAGTGAAGATATTTAAAGTAGATGATTATGATATTTTTGTAAGATAAAAAATAAAATAGGATCATAATATATTTTTTATAGTAAATAAGAATATATTTTTTCTTGTTCTATACCAGATTTTAGATAAACTAAATTTGAAAGTCTATAAGCTTATAACAACTTTTGCAGTTCAGTTTGTATATAGTTTAGTGATTAGATTATTTCTTTTTTTAAAATGCTAATTTTTTTGCATGAGTCCTAAAGTTGGTGAATATTAATTTTAACAAATGTTTTTAACATGTTTTAAAAAAAATCCAGGCTTCTTTATTGTAAAGTTTGTAATGTTCAATTGTACATATTATGAAGAATTTAAATAAGAATATTAGTAAATAAGTTTTTGGTTATTGAAAATTAAAATTTAAGAGTAGATTATTGGATGAGATAATTTTGTCTAAGCATTGAATAAAGAATTTTTGTAAGAGTTTTTTTAAAAGGTTTGATAATAGATATAGGATGAACTTGATTAAGAGTAAAGACCAGTTAGATTTTTTTGAAATTAAAAAAAGATTTGAAAATTTTAGACAATGGTTACTTTTTGTAGTTGAAGGCATTTGTTAATAAATTGTTGAAAAAGTTTTTAAAATTAGAAGCTAGCATATTTGATATGTTTATAGCAAATTTCAGAAGGACTTGCAGCTTTTTGATTTGGTAAATTAGTAATAATATTAATTAATATTTAGTTTGTTATTTTTTCAAAAAGATTTTGATAATAAATTTCAAGTTTAGGATGTAGTTGATATAGTTAATAAAATTCAGAGAATAAAGAAATTAGAGGTATAGGTTTTTTATTGAAGTATATAGTAAAGTGTTATTAAATTGCAGAGCAAATTTCATTATAATTAGTAAAAAGTATATTATTTAGTAATAGTGATCTATATGTAAGCTATGTTGTTTTTCAAAGATTTTTTTCTAAGAGTTTAGAAGAGTTTGTGTAAAGTTGGTTGCATTCTTCTATTCTTTGTTTAATGTCTTTGTAGATTATCTGTTGTTAATATTAATTAAAAGCAGTTTTAACTTGAATAAATTTATTTTTAATTTGATTAAAAGAAGAAGATGTTGTTTGTAAAGAATTGTTAAGATAGTCAAATAGATATTTTTGAAATAAAGAATAATAGTTTAATGAGTTAAAATGTTTTTTAGATATTGAAATTGCTTGTATTAATAAAATAAGAGTAGTAATTTAAAAAAAGAGTTGTTATTAATTTTAGACATAATTTTAATGTTTTTAAAAGAAATATGTTTTGTTGCAGCTTTAATTAAGGTTTTGTTAATTTTGTTTTATACAAGTTTAAGTTAGTTTTGATTAGTTATAAAGTAATCTAAGAAGCAATTAATGATATGTTGTAGATAGTCTAATTTGCATAATTTTGAATCTAGTTGATATGTAGTAATTATATCTTTGTAGTTTATATTTGTTAAAGATAAATTAAACCAAATTTTATCAATTCTACTTTGTATATTTGATCAATAAAATATGTAATTTTTGGTATTAGAAAAGAAGAATTAATAAAGGTCTTTATATTTGCAACTAATAAAAAATTTGGTTAATTGAAGTTTAGGAATTGAAGTTTTTTTGAAAGGTAGTCAATCAATATAAGAGTTTAAAACACTATTAAAATCTTTTATGATTATTATTTTGTAGTTTGGATTTTGTAAAAAAAAGATAATATATTCTTTAATATTATTCTGAAATTGTTTCTTTTTAACTATAGAAATATAAATCTGAAGTAATCTTAGTAAAAAAGTTTTTAAGAATAGATTAAGACCAACAACAAGTTCATTATAGTTATAAGTATGAGTAATGTATTTGGAGATGTTTTTGTAAATAAAAATACTAACACCTGCTTGGTATGTGTTTGAATAAGAGCTTCAAACAACACTCATATAATTTTTAGTATTAAAAAATTTTTATATTTTAATTAATAAATATGTTTCTGATATACTTAGTATATTGAAAGAATTTTTATTTAATAAATCTATTAAGAAGAGTTTTTTTAAAGCTTGAATCAAACTATTAATGTTTATAGAAGCTATTTTAATTGGAATTGAGATGTATTTGAGGTTAATAGTATTGAGATTAAAAGTATTATTTGTAGTAGTATTTGTATTATATAAGTAAAAGGTGCTAGAGTTAAATGTATAGTAGTTGTGGTTTGTATTAAGGTTTGGGTTTTTTAAAAATAATGTCATCATTTTTTTGTATTAGTAAAATGAATGGTTTAGTAATAAGAAGAATGTTATTTAACAAAAATTTTTGACATTCTAAAAGAGAAAATATTGTAAGTATTATTAATAGGTAGTTTGTTTTAAGTAGAGTAAAAGTTTAAAAGTTCTTCAAAAAGAATATATGAGTAGTTAGATAACATAGTAGTTTCTTGTAGAATATGGATATGTGCTTCTTTATAAATATTATTAGTTGTTTTAATAGAGATTTTAATATATTGTTCTGAGTAATAAGTTGAATATTCTTTTTAAATAAATTTTAGAAAGGATCTTATTGATTATGGAAATGATAAGAATTGTAGGTTATAGAAAGATAGAAATTTGTTGAAGTATATTAAAGAATAATATATTTCAAGTAGGTCAGAAGTATAAGTTAAGGTTTTCTTTTAATAATGTTTATTGTTAGTGAATTAATAGAGTTATTATCTAATAGTAATTTATAATTATTATTAGTAATATTTAAATTTGTAAGTTGTTGTGTATAAAATAAAATGTTAATAAACATAGTTGATATATAGAGATATGTAAATGTAGTCTATAATATATTATTTGTAATAAAATTCTCAGAAGGATATTATTGAATATATTATGGTTTGAAATAAGGTAAATTTTATTGTGTTTTTATTGTTTAAAGATTTAATTTGAGTTAAATTAATAGTTAAATAGAGCAATATTGCTTTAATAAAATAATGCCTAGATGTTTAAGCATTTTATAGCTAATGCTTATAGGTTTGCAATCTTTTGTTTTGATAAAGTTTGAAGAACTTTTTTTTTTTGCTATAGGAGAGTTAAGAGAGTTATACTATTGAATATTAATATGTAGTTGTAGTTGGTATTGTGTATGCCAAAAGCTATTAAACAAAACTTAGTCAGTTGGTTAATATGCAGTATAGTCATAAAAGTAAAATTGTATATTTTGTTTAATAAATTTAAAATCTGTAATAAGTTAGTTAGGAAGTTTGATAATGAAAAAGTAAATGTAAAATTTATATCAGTTGAGAATACTGTTTATAGCTTGTTTAAAAAGTATTAAAAATGTTTTATAGCTTTTTTTAGTACTAATTAAATTTGTTAATAAAGTAATAATGAATTTTCTATATAGTAGTTATAATATAGTTGTTTTCAGATAACTTGTACATATTGGATCATACATGAATTTGAAAGTAGTTACCTAAGTCAAAAGTTTAAAGTTTACAATAGAATCTGTTAATGTTCTGAATTCTAAGTTTATTATATTAATATTGAAATTATTATAAGTATTTTAATAATCTTATAAGTTTTTAAGCTCTTTGAGTAATATATAAAATAAAGTAAAATAAGAGAAGTATTGATGGTTATAGCTATGTTAGAAGTTTTTTATTAGAAATAGAATATATTGCAATATTAATTATTAAGTGTTAGAATTAGCAATCCTAGTATAGTAGTTGAGTTGTCATTCTTCAAGTAGTAGGTCTAGTGTTCAAATCCTATTAGCAGCAGAATTTTAAAAAATAATTCTATTCTGGCAAACTTATTTGTAATTTGATGTTTGTAAAACCTGTAATTTTAGTTATACAAAACTAACTTTGAGAGTGTGTAATGTTATACAAATAAAATTTAGAAAGTATATACTCAAATTAGAAGCCTGCTTAAAAATTTCAAATAAAAAGATAGCTTGACTTTCAATACTTTCAACAGTACTATTTGTAAAGATTTTGTTTTGATGAAGAAAATCTGAGGCAGGTGACCTGTATAGGCAAGAACCTTTAGATAAGAGGTTTACTAACCTGGCTACTGGTTGATCTGAGCATAAAGTCATATTGTATAGAGCTAACTGAATTGGTAGTATAAGAAGACTTGCAAGAGTAAACAAGATATCATACATTGTAAAAGAAGTATACTAGGATTGTATAAACTTCACAAGAGTTGTAAACTATAAATTGGAATATAAAAGTCTTTAGTAACAATATCTTAAGAATGAACTACATGAAATAAGCTAGATTCTAAGAATATGAATAAGCATCTAGACCTTCTTAACTTATATTAACATTAGAGATAATCTAGTAATACAGTTAGGATTGCAATACAAAGAGTTTAAATAAGCAATACTTATAGTTAGGTTGCAGATATAGCAGCTAGTATAAAACCTATATATAGACAGACTACTTGAATTAGACATCAAAAGTACATATAGCTAGATGTATTCTCTAATGTAAAGTAGCTCTTTTGGGATAATTAAGTTATAAGCTCCTATGTTCTATATAATGAATAAAAAAGTCCAAGTCCTAGAAAAACTAGTTTAACTTAAAAAAAAAATTTATTGAGTGTTTAATTTTTATGCTAAATGGTTTCAATATTTTTATTAATATTGTTATTAAGTAAAATATTATATGAACTAAGCTTACAAAAGAGAAAGTTAGAAAAAATTCTATTTATTTGTCTGTTGACAAAGCTTTATAGTTAAAGATTCTATAAATAATGCCAGTATAATAATGTAAAATTTGCTATATGCATTAGTAAAAGTTCAGATAGATGTAAGAATTAAATAAGTACTAAATATTAAAGTATTATTATTAGCTTCTTTTAAACTAAAAAAAGTTTTACTCAAAATTTTCAAAACATCTAATATGAATCTTTTTATTCTACCAACCCCAACACTGTCTTTAATTACCAAACCTTTTTTATCACTTCTAATCTTATTAATTATTTTTTCTCTATAGTTACTAAAATTAATCTTATTACAACTAATTTTTAATTATTTTTATTTTTAACAATTTTAACTTAAACTATAATAACTTTAGTAATTCTAATCAATCTGATAATATTTTAAACAAACCTCTTTATTAATTTTACTTGAGTATTCTCAAACTAAAATTTAATTCTATATATGACTAGCCTACAAATTTTCCTTTTATTAAAAAAATATAAAACTAATACAAAACTATAAACTCAATTCTTTTTTTAACTCTTTACTTTTCTTAAAAAATTTCTTTATAACTTTTATTCTAATAAGAAAATTAAACTTGCACTCTACTTAATTTGTACTTAAAGCTTTATTTTACTATATTATCTATATTATAACTAACATAAATTTTTAACTAACCTTATCTATAACAATAATTCTAATATCAATAAAAGTATTACTATTCTTTTTAAATTTTTTTAAATTTATTTTTAAAAACCTTGTTCTTAAATTCACAATTATTCTTTTTACTAAACTAAATTATTTTAAAATCATTGCTTTACTAATCATCATTTCTTTATATTTTATTTATAATTATTATCAACTTTGTCTTAATTTGCATATCTTTACCTTTACTTATTCAACAACTACTAATTTATCAATTACCAAAAATTTACTAAAAACTTACAACTTAAATTTAAAGTTTTAAAATTGAATATTTTATTCAAAATACTGATCTTGAGCTTAATATCTTACTATTCAGTTGGATATTAAATTTAATATCAAACTTTTTTTTAATAGTTTTAAATACTTTTTTTAAACATATTTTGTATTTCTTTACTTAAAAATTTTCTTGATTTTTTAACTTTTATATAAAACCTACTATTTTAGTTACAGTTAGCAATTCTTTTTCAATATTGACAAAGAAAAACTTTGTATCACTTTGAAAATTCAATCTTGCTAACATTTTATTTTTTAATTCTAAAAATATCTTTCTAATATCTACATATTTCAAAAACCTAACTTACTTTATAAGTAATATAAAAAAACATCTTAAGTTGCCAATTTGTAACAATAAATTGTATCAATATCTTAATAACAAAAAATTTCATAATAGTACAAACTCTTTAATAATATTTTAAGCAAATTACATTTAATAGTTTGTTTTAGAATGATAAAACATAAATTTATCCAACTCTTAATACTATATTATTTTTAATAACCAAAAATATACTGTCTCATTTGATTAACTAATCCTTATTAAAGTTCTAAACAAATTAGTTGATTAAATTGAAGATTTTATTTGTAAACAAAACAAAGTCAAAACTAACTTTAAATATCATAATTATTATTTTTATTACTATTTTTTTTTCTATTACCAAACTACTACAGAAAACTATAAAATACAGTTTCTTTTAATTAATATATAAACAAAACATTATTTATAACAAAATTTTTTATCAAATTATTATCTATTTGATGTTGTCAAAAATCAAAAATCTATCTACTTATAAATTATTAAATATTTAAAAATTTTGCTTATTAAATAACTAATAAATTTTTAGCAAAAAGATTTAATCTTGATTTCCAACTAGTTTCTATTTTTGAATCACTCAGTTTACAATCTACTTTTTAAGTTTTTTGTTTTTTATAACTTATATTAAAACAACTACTATCTTATTAAAAGATATAATTATTGTAGTTAATAAAAAATTAAAGTAAAAAGGAGCTATTACACTTGACATTTTTTTTTGAAGCAATGTCATACTTTGTATTATCTTAGTATACCTCTCATCTACCAATATAGCTATTCACAACCAAACTCAAAACACAGTAATCAACTGGATTTAACAAGCTTCTCAACTCCACCTTCATCCTATTATTTTTGGTGATTTCAATACACAGGATCATACTTACAGCTCCTTTTCTAAATATAAACTTATTAACTTTCTTAACCACTCCAATATGTATGATATTGGAGCTCATTTTAACAACAAACATTTTATTTAGTCTAACAATACTAGTAGTAGTCACATTGACTACATCTGGACTGACCAATTTAATATACAATTCCTTCTTTCCTACAGTCTTGACAACAGCCAAACCTCTACCTCAAGTGACTATTTAATTCTTACCTCTACTTGGACATTTTTAAATGCCTACAGTAAACCCTTACAGAAACATACTGGAATCAGTCATCATATATTCAATTATAAAACAATGACTACAGAAGACTGGAACTCCTTCACTGATACTTTAACTTAACAACTTTCTCAACACAATACTTCTATTGATAGCACTATGGATAAAAGTATTGAAACTACTTGGTACAAAATTCAATGCTCTATAATCTATGCAGCTAATTATACAATTCCTAACTAAATCTCTCGCAAACAAAGCTACAATCACCAGTATTCACTTCATAGTACCCTACTACATCTCTTTTTAAAAAACTTGGCATATTATTAAACTTGTTAAAAAACTAAACCAAACTTCTAACATCTCAAATATCAATAAAAACATTTTCCAAATTAATAAACAGTCACAATGTGATCTTTAATTACTTATGTCTGTCCACCTCTCCTGTATTCAACTATGGCTTCAACATGCCCACTTCATTTGGAAACAACTTTACCATACTCATCATCTTGAAAACTCTCTTCTACTTTGACAACAAATCAATAAAGCCACTGACAAAAGATGTGTTACTCTAACTACACATTCTACTTAGACTATTAACAGCATTCTCAATCACTATCATCAACCTGTTCATCTCTCAAACATAAAATTGCCAAACCAACTTATTACTAACCCATCACTCATTAAACAACATGTCCAATCTTATTTCTATAATTGGACTGCACTCAGACCTATTAATGAAACTCTCTTTAATAACTTCTAGAAACAACAATACCTTTCATTCCTCTACATCAACCCAAATTGGTATCATTCTTTTAACTCTCCTATCACCAATAAAGAACTTCTTCAAACCCTCTTACAACTACCTAATAACAAAGCCTGTGGTTCTACTGGCATTAGTTATGAAATACTTAAACACATTAGTCCCCAATGTATCTTGGCTATTACTGCCCTTTTTAATTGATGCCTTCTTGATAACAGAATTCTTAAACAATAGAAACATAGTAGAATTTATTCTATTTCCAAATGCAACACCTTTGATAGTGACCTTAATCTCACATAATCTATCAGTCTGATTGAACATATTCGCAAACTTTATATTAAAATTCTTATAAACCAACTTAGCTCTGTATTTTCCTCAAACCCTATTCTTTCACTGTTTAACTATGTTGCACTTTCCAATAATAGTACTTCAATCACTATTCATATTCTCAACAATCTTATTAAAGATGCTACTTGCAATCACAAAAATATTTGGTTACTCTCACAAGATATGAGCAAAGCATATGACTCTGTAAACTTTGCTCTCTTCAAACACTCACTCTCCTGTCTCTAACTTTCTTCATCCACTATCAACATTCTTACTAATCTTTTTACTAATTATCACAATCAAGTTATCACCAATCTTGGTCTTACTCTTTCTTATCCAGTTTACAATAGTATTGACTTGGGTGAAACAATTACATCTCTATTATGGTGCATTTACTATAACCTACTTATTTCATATATATACTCAAAAATCCCTGGGTATATCTTATAATCTACTTGGACCACTAATCTAAAACTTCAAACAACTCATTCATTACAAAAACAATGCTCTATTCTAGCATATATAGATGATACCCTTTGGGTCGCTTCTTCACAAACTGAGTTATCTCATATATTATCTATAGCTGAATCATTTTATGCTATAGCAAATATTCAAGTTAACCCTT
>CAJVQA010009764.1:0-11870 GCA_910591915.1 Cetraspora pellucida | reverse complement strand
ATTTATATGACCACAGATGCCCCATGATCTGCCAGTTATCTGGTGTGACCATGTTACAGGTACTGATCCCAACTGATTGACAAATTGCCATTGCTGTAATATTGGACACAAGAACTTATCTTGAGTTTGCATCACCTAATGCTGGTTTGTATTCTTCTGTATAACTCTAATATTGCACAAATGCTTGTAGTACCAATATATATAGGTGGTTTTTCAAATTTTCACTGTCAGTAGGTTTTGAACTTTCTACCTACCACTTGGAGGGTTGATAACTTATTTACTTCACTAAGTCACCACACCTCCTATTTAGTTCAAAAATTAATTTCTAGTATATTCAATAAATTAAATATCAAACCAATCTTCTATATATAATTATTAATATCCAAATTTAAATGAGTCTTGATTACTTCTGTTAGTTTAAGTTACAAATAAATTAATATAAGTTTTTATAATATTTTAAAAATAGATTCATACTTTATATAAAATTTTAATTAAATCTTTAATAAAGATAAAAATATAACTTCATCATTAATATTAAAAAAAAACCAATTTGTTATAATGTTTTCAGAAACAAGACTTTGCTAATTAAGTTCAGATGTTGATTTAAACTTGATATTATTACTTGATCAAATATAAGAAAAATAACATACTGTTTATTATTACAGATGACACTTTTCTGATCCTTTAAATTGCAATGTTGAATTTTTTTTTTTTTTTGTTAAAAAGAACTAGATTTAAATGATAAAAATATTGAATAATTATTTTTTAAATAAATGTTTTTTAGCTAACTTCTGAATTATTTGTCTGTTTTCTGAATTATTTTAACACTATATAGAATAAAAACTATGCAACTGAATTTTTTTTATTACAATGACTAACATTTCAATTTCTGGCAAACAATTGGTTTAAAATTGTTCAGGAGGTTGTTTTAATATGTAAAGATTATCTGTGTAACATTTTGATCATCTAGCCAATTAGAATAAATATCTGCCATGTTAGCAGCCAGTAATCATTCTGTCATTATCCGATCACATTATTGCCCATTTACATGAACAATAACATATATGTATTAATTGAATGTGCCAACAAAGAAATTCAAAAAGAACAAAGGTGCTGAAAAGACCAACTTAATGTAAAAGAATGCTACTGCTGGTTGTAAAATACCAGAGATTCAAGAATGCTATTGGAAGTAATACGATTCCAAAGTGATTCAAAATATAGAATACTACTGAAGTTAAAAAAGGCACCAAAGTGATTTAAGTAAAGAATGCTATCAGTGAAGAGATCCAAGAAACCGAAAATAAAAAGAGCTCCAAGTAAAAGGTCCTATTCAATTTATTTTACTCTTTCGTCAGATCACAGTTTAGATGACGTCACGAACCTCACCTAACGATCCGCATCTGAGGTACGTCAGTTCTGATATGAGGCAGGCGTTAGTCTGAGGCACAACATATATAAGTTATTGTTGGTTGATGCCATTTGTTGCTCGATGTTACTTCATTGATTGATGCCACTCTGTTGTCGTTTTCTTAGGTGGAAATTTTTTTATAATTTTAGCGATAATTATTTAGATGCAGGGCCTTAACGACTAAAAATTAGAAGCTCAAATTTTGGATGAATAATAGAAGGTTTCTACAACGCAAGTTACAGAGCAAAATTTTATATTTAATTTTAAAAAAATATTTACTGGCAGTTTAAATTTCATCCGGATTAGGCCGCTTGCAATTGAATTTTCGGTTAACGTCACTTTCAGAAATCTTGGGTGGGGGGATAAAATTAAACGAACATATAGAATGAACAAATATGAGAGAATTTGATTGGTCAATGTAAATAATGAGATTGGTGAGAGTTATCCAGCGCTTAGATTGTGTGTTCATTTCTCGGGGGCTGAGGCTAACCGAAGAATCAACTTCGAACTGCCTTATCCAAATAACAAATAAAGTTGAAAAAAAAAATTCATTCCCCACATGTAATGTAACTTTGTTACCAGAATAGGAAAGAGTCGATTGTCGTGATTGTCATTTTTAAAATTGTGTTGCAACCTGTGAAGGCACGCCAATTTTACATATTTTTATATATAAATATGTCACTGATAGTCATACATACTGACAAAAAATACAAAAAATATTAGTAACCACATATACTTAGTTGACCGTTATGTGATTTAAGTTAGAATAAAGTGGATTATGATCCAATTATTTTTCACAGTTTTTTTCATAAAATATGCGTGTAACAAACGGATGCATTTGTTGGTTTTATTTTAGATTATCATCACAAGATTTCCAGCACTAGCATTTGCACCTTACAAGGTTCTACAAATTCAAAATTATCCACTAAAGGGTCTGTTTGGTTTAATAATCTTTGATTAATTTAGGACAAAGTGAAACCTGAGTTAATTTTTATTATTAATGTGAATGCAAAAATGATAAAATTCGCGTTTGTTAGGTTACCTTTTTGATACAGATCTACATTTACTTAGGGTTAAGTCGTGATATGCATCAATAACTCAATAATGTAATCATCTCTGATGACATTAGTAATGATTACTAAAGTTTAGAAAAAAAGATTATTTAGTAAACAAAAATGAAAGCCAAACCTCATTTAAGTATAAGTGAATGCACAAAAATGCTTAGTCATACAAAGTTAATTTTTCGGTTTGCAACAATTGGATCGGCGGGTTATGCAAAACGAAAAATCAAATTTACGTGGCCTTAAATACACGTCTATTTCTCCTTTTTCACCTTTTAAGATAATCAAATAATATTGAATACTAAAAAAAAAATGACTATCAAACTTATTGGATTTCTTATCTCAACTTCTACTCTTAGAGTTATTATATGCCTTAAGGAATTAGGTATTCCTTACGAACTCGAACCTCCAGCTAGTTTTCAATCTTTAAAAGACAAAGATTATATCGCGAATAAGCACCCATTGTAAGTATTATCTACTACATATCCTAAATGTTTATATATACGCAGAAATTAGATTACTAACAAGCTATAATAGTGGAAGAATCCCAGTTCTTTTTGATGGAGATTTTAGAATTAACGAATCTCGTGCAATTTGTCGTTACCTAGTATCTAAATACCAAGGCAAATATAATAATACAATCTTGATTCCCAACGATGTTTACAAAGCCGGATTAGTTGAACAATTCATTTCTTATGAATCATGTTACTATGACTCGCCAGTTTCACAAATCGTAAGTCAAGAATTGTTGGCTAAAAAATTTTGGGGTAAAGATCCTGACCCAGAAGTTCTTAAGGAAGCTCGTAAAAACCTTAATAAAGTTTTAGATGTTTATGAGAAACTTTTGGAAGGAAAAGAATATTTGGTTGGAGAATTTTCTTTAGCTGATATCTTTCACTGTCCTGGTACTAATTTAGCCTACGGTATTGTCACCCATTCTGATTTATGGGATAACAGGCCTAATGTTAAAAATTGGTGGAATAATTTGTGTAATAGGGACACCATTAAAAAATCTTTTGAAGAAGTTAAAATTTCGGGAAAACTATAGTTTATAGTTTATTTATTTGTATTTTTTTATTTTGTATTTTGCTTTATAAATTTATCTATTAAAACTGGCAAAAATTGTTCACATTAATAAATTCTTTCTTTTCCCTATCTTCGTATACCGTAAGTTCAACTTTCATATTCCAGATTGACCATATAACCCAATACAGTAAAACCTCCATAAGTGCACCCTCTATAAATGCACCTTTTCTTATTATTCTCTAAGTGCATGTCATTAAAGTTCGGTCCCGAGAGTGTGCACTTATGGAGGTTTTACTGTATAGGGTAAACCATCGACCCTATTCTTATTTGAGTACCGTGCATAGAGATAGGATATGTTACATAAATTGCAATTTTACACAATTTTATGTATCATACATAAAGCACCAGATTTACAAAATGTTTGCCCAGCATTATTGTAACTCTTAAATCGGCGAAAATTTGGTTTAATACAACTATCCTAACCAACCTAAACTATCGCTTTCCTAACATAAACAATCCCACCGTAAGCATGAGGTCAGAAAACAAACCAAAAAATTGGTCATAACACCTATGAAACTACCTTCTGCACATTAATAAAAAGTTTTCCTTGCTAAATTTTTGATATTAGAAAAACTCTTTCTAACCTAATTTAGCAGCAAATTTTTTAATTTGGTAACGCTAGGACAATTGTTAAGTATCATGTGTTCAAAATTACAATTACATGAAATTTCAAAGAATCTTAAGCAAAATTACACAAAATTACGTAAATTGCCATAATTTTAACATCCTACATAGAGATGGACAAATCAAAGATTTTTTGAATCTACTTTGCAGGCTACACTGGCCTGCATTATAGTAATGCGGGTCAGAATTGCGAACTTTCGAATATTCAACTGGGGTAAAATCGCACCCAAAAAAGTTTCGAACATCACGTGACAAACACATCGAACACTAAAAATTCATATTTATTATAGCCAAAAAGTATTATAATTACGGTTTTTCTAAATATTTGGAATATTCCATTGCCTTTTAAAATGATTATAATCCTCCAATTTATGCAATGGCACAAAGTTTTTATTAATACTATCAAGCCATTTGTTACTACTTATTTTTTTCAATAATTTTTTGTTGCTGCATCCTGGATCCAAATAAATAATCAGAGTTATAATCTTACGGAAGAGCATTAAAAATCAAATCTACAAGATTTTCTGGTTTAATTGATTGATTTTTATTATTTCTTTCTTTTTTTCGTTTATTATTAATGGAAATTTGGTTATGGTAATCAACATATACTTTAGAATAGTGTGCTTATTGGATTTTATGCTTTTCACTACCGTTTTTCACTTTAAAGAATCGAAGAAAAAAAAAACGCTTACTAAATCACTTATGTTAATATTTTAATATATATTATTATCATGATCTAATCATAATGAATTGAAACTTTTTTGGGTGGAGATTTTACCCCGGTCGAATATTCCCAAAAAAAGTTTCGAAAATCATGTGATATTGTCAATTCATCATGATTAGATCATGATAATAATATTTATGAAAATATTAACTAATTGATTTAGTGATCTTTTTTTCTTTGATTCTTTAAAATGAAAAGCGTTCGTTAAAAGCATAAAATTCAATAAACACACAATTCTAAAAATATACAATTCTAAAAATATATGTTGATTGCCATAACCAAATTTACAATAAACGAAAAAAATAATGAAAATTGGAATAAAATTATAAATCAAAAAAATGCAAATGAACCAGAAAATCTTTTTAATGCTCTTCCGAAAGATTATAATTCTGATTATTTATTTGAATCCAGGGCGCGGAAACAAAAACTATTGAAGAAAACGAATAGTAATAAATGTCTCGATAGTATTAATAAAAACTTTGTGCCATTGCATAAATTGGAAGATTATAATCATTTTAAAAGGCAATGGAATGTTCCAAATACTTAGAAAAACCGTAATCACAATACTTTCTGGCTATAATAAATATTACTTATCGTTATTATTTTGTTAGTCTAAATATTTTTGTTTAAGTTACATGAATTTTTAGTGCTCGATATATTTGTCGAAACTTTTTTGGGTGGCTGGTCTAAATTTATATCAGGTATATTAGTACAAACAATACCTCCGAATGTCACATGACTGATCAGGTGGTTTAAACAAAAATTGCTTCGACACGTAGAAATGTCTAATTAATCGAAAATTTTACTCTGTAACTTTTTCTTGTTATACTATGTGCATGTATATGAGATGAGTAATTTTATTAAAGTAATAACTAAAAATATTACTCCGTAACTTTTTTTTATTATACTATGCGAATTGATTATTGTAATAACTAAAAATGCCCAATTAATAAAAAATATTACTCTGATTTTTTTTTATTATACTATGCAAATTGTTACTACAAAAGTTTCTTTAAAAAAATAGCTTGTATACGAGGTGAATCGATTTTTACATTATTGCATCTCACATGATTTTGATTAATTAGTATATCGGAAGCCCACCATTGTTCGATTATAACGATACAAAAACTGCATTGAATACGTTGTGAGTACGTTGTGAATACATTGTAAGGCACATCAAACCATACTATCGACTTCAAGTTTATGTCTGTGACCTTGCACTAAATTGGTGTCGCCTCTTCCAGGCCACTACAACTTAGCTGTTGTTTAATGCATCTAAAACTCTAAATAAATTGGAATTTGAAACTTGATATATTAAATGCAAATTTATCACAATTATTCGCAATTATTCATTATATCGTTGACATTAACAATCAATAAATATATTATTGATATCAAAAGTCATTAAATATATCATTGATATCAAAAGTCGTTAAATAATAAATATCAGCATAATAACTTAACTGGATCATTTATGTATCAACATTTTATATCTGTATTATAAAATATTTCTATTTCAATACATATTATAGCAGTTAAATATCATCTTATTCTGTAGCGAATTTAACTTCATTTTTTAAAGATCAAAATTTCATCATCACACACCTTTTTTCTTTTTTTATATACATTTCTCTAAATGTCCAATGAAGGTTTTTGAAGAAATACAGGCGGTGGTAGACAAAAAAGATAAGAAAGAAATTAAAAAAATATTACTTATTGGCAGAACTGGAGGCGGTAAATCTACTATAGCAAATGTATTGGTTAAAAAGGACGACAAATTTGTAGTAAGCAGTTCAAGTGGTAGCTCAACAAAATCAACGCAAGTAGAAAAGTTTGAAGAAGATGAGATAAAATATCAAGTAATTGATACAGTTGGACTTTGTGATACAGCGATGACAAAAGAAAAAGCAATGAGCGAACTAGCTGAGACCTGTAGACTGATAAAAGGTGGTCTATACCGAATTTTATTAGTAACGGGAGATAGATTTACAGAAGAAGAAAACAAGATGTATTATACGATGAAGGAAACGATTTTTGATCACAAGTTTAGTCATTTCACGACCATTATTCGTACCAAATTTCCAGGTTTTTTAGATCAAGAAGAATGTAAAAAAGAGGAAGAGAACTTGGAAAAGACAAATCCAGATTTTTTCAAGATAATTAAAGAATGTAAAGATATCATTTTTGTAGATAATCCGCCTTTGATTGGATTGCCTAAATCCATTGAAGCAAACAGAGATGTGCGAGAGTGCTCAAGAAAAAAAATAATTGAAAGTTTTATTCCTAGTGATGAAAAGTATTATCCTCCTAACTTAAGACAATTAAGTGAAAAGTTTGTTGCGCACTTTGAGGAAAAGGAGAAGCTAGAAAAAGAATTAAAAGAAACAAAGGAATTGTCTAATCAGGATAGGAAAAAAATGAAGGAAAGAATAAAAGAGCTTGAGAAAGAGATAGAAGTGGAAAAAGCCAGAGGCATTCGAATTATTTGTACAGTCATGTAACGTTTTATAAAAGATTGACTAAGATTATCTATACTCCTTGTATATTTTTTCTTGTATATTTTTTCTTGTATATTTTTTGAATTTTTATCAAACAAACGAGTAAGCGAGTAAAAGGCGGAAAGAGGAATAGTATCTATTTTTCAGTTGGTAGTTTTTTATATGAATGCTATTAATTAGCAAGAAGTTATCGTTATGTACAGATATATATTTTTCTATTACTAAAAAATAAAATTATGCTGTTCTTATAGTTATGTTTTGCACAAGATGCACGTTGTTTCAAATCGTTTACCACTACTACATGAAAGGAAGAGTCATTCATCATAACACGAACGCGAAAGCCAACTTTAATTATTGTAATTATAAATGTATTTATTTACTGTTCAGATTCAGGTGCTATAACTTTTTCAGAAAATCTTTTTACGCAAGTTTATTCTAGTAATTCTATGATATTAACCATATTACAAATTGTAGTAATACATGTACTTTGAGTAAACTTATCTGTTATGGTGAAAACCTAAATTTTGAGCACGATTAATAGGGCATTTGGACATCCAATTTACAGGTATACAATTATAGTGAAAGGTAAAGCTTTATTAAGATAAAAATTATTACCTCTAAGTTTTGTTATTAAACATATAAGATCCATTATTGCTTCTTTTGTTAACGCTTTGTCTATGTACGTACGTACTACATGTTAGCACACCTCAAAGTGTTATTGTTACACCATATATACGTATGTCGATGCCCCCACCTGCATCTTTCACTCTACTCCTTTTCTTTCTCAACCCCTTAATAACTTCTGTGGAATACCAATTGGCCGTCAACAAATCAATCTCATTATGCGGTATAAATTCTAATAATGCGTACAAAATTAAATATTTTAATATATTACCTAAATTTAACGTATGTAAATTCCTCAGAATGAGAATTACTCATATCAATACATTGTCATCTAGTTTGTCGTTCAATGGCAGAGTTAATAACTAATTTTAGCAATTATTGACATTTTTTTTGCAGAATAAATAATAACAATAAATGACTCATTTTTAATATGAAGATGTGCATACATACTAAATAGGATCAAAGTTTGCAACCATTTTTTCTAAATGAGACAAGAAGTACGTATGTACATACGTACGCAGCCGACAATGCTTGACATACATATATGCTATGTACTTGGAAAAAAAAATCTCTCATTATTTTCGCATAAATTTTTGAATGTGTTCCCCTTAAATAAATGGATAAATGGATGTGAGTTGCCGAAATTTACATTTTAATGTTATAATCAAATGTTCTTCCACGTATAGATAGCTGAATAATTAAAAGCATGCATAACTTTTATCAGGGGAGCATAAAAATATCGTACAATCTATAATTCGCAATAAAAGTTTAATTCAGGAGTACATTTTACGAATATTATAGGAAAGGATTCATTGGATAACATTGGATAATAATATAAAAATACATCACATTACATGAATAATTATTTAATATATGTATTAATAATAAAGTAATTGTTTTCATGAGATCGACTTAAACAATACCGATATACATGATTTTCCTTAATTTTAAAAGATTTCCTTGTAATCTGTAAGAGAGATAAATGTGGCCATTACAATTTATTTCTGCACCAATTGGCATTGTTATTATGTTTAACAACTTAAATTTTAATGAAAAATTTAGCTTGAGGTTATTTTTCCAGTTTTCCTAAATGAACTTCATTTATGGATGCACACATACATACGTGTGCACTTATTTATAAATGATACAAATCCAAAAAGAGAAACTAGCCAATCGGAGAACGTAAAAAGTAATTATCCCGGATATGCACAAAGCGAAGAAAAACAGAAAAGAAAACGAAAAAAGCGAAAATACTGGAAAAAGAAAAATGACAGATTGGAACCGTTTAACTGTGAAAAAAATTGCTCCATAGTTCCGGGCAGAATTATTTTGGTCGTGAACCGGAATTATTTTAAATTAAACGGTGGTTAAACGGTTAAACGATTAAGAAAAATTTTAGGTAGTTCCAATCCCTAATAAAAAATAATTATTTCTTTCACTAATTTGGGTTTATTTATACGTTGAATTACCTTTTTTGGTCCTGTCATAAACAAATACTCCCTTTAGAAAAATGCTGTCATAATGTATGTATACAATATTAACATGCAAAATACATATCGATATGCACAATAATCTAAACAAAGTAAATTTGCGTTAAAAAATTTTTTTAACGCATTGAACTTTAGAGATTTATGTTTTGCATAATTGCACACTATTGATAAAATACATATTGTCAAATTTTGTATAAAATAATGAGGTCCTCTTCGATCTCAACTTTGGGCTTGATCTATCTTTAAATCGAAGGTGTTCAGAATTAATAACCTTCCTCCTCTTCTCCTTCTCCTCTTTTCCTCCTCCTCTTCTCCTCTTTTCCTCCTCCTCCTTTTCTCCTCTTACTTTACTATCCCTCCTTCTCGACCTTTTCCAAATCTCAATTTTCTCTTGAGATTTCTTGAACACCTATTAAACATGAAGTCATCATTCATTACCACTATTGCTGCCATTTTCATCGCTTTGCTCTCTTTTGAAGCTTTAACCGTTTCCGCGCGTACAAAATGTTCAGGAAGCTGTAAAAATGCAAAGATAAAAGCCAATGGTACTCAAATTAAAACCGGTGAAGATAAAAGTGGTTTTTGTTCCAATTTAATCCAAGGACAAATTCCTTCCAATTTGAAAATGGTCTCCTCTCTTATCATTCATCCTACTGATGGTGAAGAAATTCAAGAAAATAAACGTTTCGTTGTAAACGTTAAAGTTAAACATTTGAATACTGGTTTCTTCAGTGATCCTAACACTGAATATTATACCATTCCTCAAAAACTTGGTAAAAATGGTTTCATTAATGGTCATTCTCATGTTACTATTCAAAAATTAGATGGTGATGAACCTCCAGATCCAACAAAATTTGCTTTCTTCAAAGGATTGAATAATAAAGCAAAAAATAATTTATTATCAGTTACTGTTGATGGTGGATTACCATGTGGTTCTTACAGATTATGTACAATGTCTTCTTCATTTACTCATCAACCAGTTATCATGCCAGTTGCTCAACGTGGTTCTCAAGATGATTGCATTCGATTTAAAGTTGTTAAAAAATAATTTATTTATAATTATACTTCTTTTTAATTTAATAATCCTTGATCAATAATCTTATAATTTTGTATAATTACAATATTCTTTAATTTGATTAATATTCTTTGTTGTAAAATGAAAATTTCTTAAACTCTATATTTGAGTTGTACTACAGTACATATGTAGATGTAGATACAGTAAGTAGATTAGATTACTTGTACGTACATAAATACGTAGGTGTAGATAAGTTTTCCAACGTAAATGCTATTATTTTTTCTTTAAAGAAAAAAAAAAGTTCAATAAAGAGCAGTAATTAAATTTTTAAATTCCTAGGTTACGAATATGTGTACAGTGTGCCTAACTCGAGCTTAGGTATGAACCGGTTATTATAATACAACTTAAATGAAGGTTCAGGTTAAAACTTAAATTTCAGGTTAAACAAACTTAAATTTCAGGTTAAACTTAAATACAGGTTAAAACTTAAATTTGAATTCAGGTTAAAACTTAAATTCAGGTTAAACCCGAACAGATTTTAAAATTAAAATTCGGTTTTAATTTCAACCTGGTTTAACGTTAATTATGTAATTACGTAATAGTATCGTATACGCGCGAAATAACGCCACGGGCATTATTTTGAGATACATAATTTCTAGAAAGTTAAGAATTAAATTTAGACAATTATTCCTTAAAAAAATTTAATTCTTAGATTTCTAGAAATTGTGCCTCAAAAAAACGCCATGATATTTTATTACGTAATTATTTATGCAAGATACGTATTACGCCAAACATAACGATAACATAGTACATAAGTACATATATGTTAACACTAAGATAAAGTGGCCCAGACATTTTTTTATAACTTACGATAATTCACCGGGAATTAGGGATGTTAAAAGTTCGGTCCGGTCCGATTCGACTCCAAAAGTCGAGTCTTTATTAAAGTTTGGTTCCAAGTCGGACTTGGAACTTAATCGCATTTCATGTGCATCTTGAACATTTATATAACCAAAAAAAAATGAATGCATGCATATTTTGCATGCGCATACATTTTTTTTTTAATGCTATATGTAATATACAAGTTGCACGTGAAATGCAAGTCGAGAACCCAAGTCTGACTTGGAACCGAACTTTAATAAAGACTTGACTTTTTTGGAGTCGACTCAAAAAAACCGACTCGGACCGAACTTTTAACATCCATACCGGTAATTCTATCGTTAAACATACAACTAGAGATGGGCCACGCGCGGGATCCGCGGTTTTTTTTTTGGATCCCGCGCGGGATTTTTAATATGAGATTATTTGGCCTGCATTAGCATATCATCTGGCCTGCATTA
>CAJVQA010009763.1:0-11870 GCA_910591915.1 Cetraspora pellucida | reverse complement strand
TTTTCTATTTTTAATTAAATAAAAATTTACCAAAAGTTTTATATATAATTTGAAAATCGTATACTCTACCCTTAAATCATGCTTTATATCAAAAATCAATGATTTATATCATCGTGATTTAAATCATATACTGGCAACCCGGGCTTTTTCCAAAACATTTTATATACGTATAAAAAAACAAAATATTTTATAGATTTTTTTAAAAAAACTCAGAGTTTTGTAAATTTTGACCCGGCCAGGTTATGAGCACCGATTTATTAAGTTTGTATGGCCTAACCTTAAACATACTAAAAAATTTCAAATCCACATAAATTCCGTTCTCATATTTTTATACGTCTCAAAAATTTTATTTTATGAAAACCAAAACTTTATATAACCTAAAAAAAATAATTTAGATATATACCATATATTTCGAGTATACAAATTTATTGATATGCTAAATAATGAATTTAGACGAATAGAATACATACTGTTTCATTACAAAGAATCGACAATTATTGAAAAATATTTATTAAAAGTAGATTTTTTTAATATGTTTTTGCATTAACTAATTCAAATTAATGAGTTTTCAAAATAGAATAAAATGCAAAATAATCATACAACTTTTTAAGTTTGCAAAAAGTTTTACACAACTAATTAAATTATTCCTTATGATTAAAAGCAGGAAACCTTCTTAATTGTTGATCGGTCCACAATTTATGCAACATCGCAAAGGTACCACCACCGACACTTGCAGTAACAACCACTATCAATGGAAGCACTTCAGGTGGTAAATTACGAACAGCATGTCTCAATCTGCTCGTTAATGATAATGGATCGTGAATTGAAATCTTAGCACGTGGGCGGTTTTGTGTAATCATAAAACGAAATTGTGATCGGTTTGGTATAAAACGAAATTGTGGTCGGTTTGGTATAGTCATAAAACGAAATTGTTGGTGGTTTTGTGTAGTCGTAAACCGGAATTTTACTTCTTTTTCGAGCATTTTGAGCGATATTTCTTTAAAATCGAGAGAAAATTTAATTACTAGTATGAAAAGTTTCTAATACTTTGTTATGAATAAATAATGGTTAATTATTAAAATTTTACCACTATTATCAAGTAAAAAACTTGTTCACTATAAAATATCGCATCAAACGGAAAAGTAAGCTTTTATAAACTAATAGCTAAATACCTAAGTGTGGGAAAGTGATGTAATTGTCCTATTATGTCATTTAAACAAAGCATTCCTTGGGATACACTAAAAGTTGTATAGATCACCTGATTTTTACTATTTTTTGCAGTGGTATGATTTGAGATGATCAATTACATCACCAGTTTTAAAAGTCGGATAGTATTTTATATTCATCGCATGATATAGCATCGCATGATATAGTATTTTATATTCATCGCATGATTATATTCATCGCATGATTGACTGTATTTATATCCATCGCATGATTGATTGTATTTTATATTCATCGCATGATTTTTAATTAGAAAATTAATAATTAACTTAAACTAACTGACCTTAGCCTTCGATCCCATTGTTAGGCAAAAAGGCATACTTACTGAGAAGGCGGTAAGAGCAAATCTATAAATCTTTTGTCTCGAGCAGAACACGTAATGTAAAAGTTAGGGTGTGTGGCACGGTGGTCATGTGCATGCCCAAAACTAAACTAGTCTATAGGCATGTCACTTATATGATATGTCTTGTTCTGGTTAAACTGATATTTGGATATTCCGAAATATTCCAAAATTATAACGATAAGAAGCAAATATCCCGAAAGATAGGTTAATTATATTATGGCATGCCTATAGTATGGCATGACTTAAATTTTAGCATGCCAAATTTTTTTGCCGTGCCACACACCCTAGTAAAGTGCATATACTATACAAGACCCGGATCTATCTCATTCCGCTAATTTTAAAACCATTTAGTAGACCCTGGATCTAGTACATGTTGAGGCAAAATACTGTTCCTGATGGACCGTCGGTACTGTTCCTGATAGGGTCAGAAACAAATATTGATTTACATACCGTTCCTGATAGGGCTACTAAAAAAGTTAGGATTAAGGTTTGTTTTTAAAACCTTATCAGGAACATTACTTAAATATATATATATATCTCTTTTAACGCCATCAGGAACGGTATTTTTTGCGCTGAGATGAAAATTAGAATAGGTGAAAAAAAACCGCTGTTCGCACCCGGGTGGGTTTACTATTTTGGGTATTATATGTACTTATCAAATCTGCGCCTCTTAAATAATTTAAAAAATTGCATTTCAGGAACAGTACTAGAGCCAGTGGATTTTAGTAGTAGTAAAAATCGCACTACGTATCATTTTGACTGAAAATTATTAATATTATTGAAATTCTTAAAATTAATACGTAAAAAATCGCTCTTTTTATCTAAAATAAGACCTGCTGAGCAATCGTACAAATTTTTTAAGCCAGTTATATGTAATTTACTAAGGAGATACAATTTGAAATTTGATTATTTTTTATAATCGTTTCATATGAGATTTTTAAGCTTCAAATTGTATCTCCTTGGTAAATTGCATATGAAAATTTTGCTCATTTGCTCAGCAGACCTTATATTTAGAAAAAGAGTGTTTTTTTTTAAAAAAAAAACATTTATTAAAATTTTATTAATTTATTGAAATAATCTATTTGTCATCGGTACCCGGATTTTATTGTAGTTGTAAGGTTAGAAAAAGTCATAATATATACGTAGTAAGGAATATTTTTTGTTAATTTCATAAGCATAATTTAGATTTGGAAATTTGTAACTGCCAGCGACAAATAGATTTTTATTAATACGTATCATAATTTTTATATGGAACTACGTATACATAGATTTGATTTACATAGTACATTTAATACCCTAACGAACCGAAGTACCCCAGTGGCACCGACAGATTTTCACTGATCGACAGCGATTGACCAATTAGATTACAAGATCGGGTATAACGTGAAATCAAAACAAAAAACTAACATTTTTTAAAAAAACCACCATAACTCAAAATTTCGCCTATGTAACCATCTTCTGCGCTTTAGTAAAAAAATTTCCTTGCAAAATTTTAGTATAAGACATGTATCGTTATGATTATAAACCTGACTCTAATGTACTGTTTTATGGCTTTAAAAAATTGTCGATCAGTGAAAATCTGTCGGTGCCACTGGGGTAGTTTAACGAACCGCCACCCTACAAATATATCGCGCACTATATAACAAAAAAATACAAACAAAAAAATTTAAACTGACAAAATAATAACGATAATAAATTAATCATTTTATTTCTTTATTTCAAACAACTCAATAAACGTAATATTTTATTTCAGCCAGAAAGTATTATGATTACGGTTTTTCCAAATATTTGTAATATTTCATTGCCTTTTAAAATGATTATAATCCTCCAATTTATGCAATGGCACAAATTTGTTATTAATACTATCGAGCCATTTGTTACTATTTAGATTCATTATGTTTTTTTGTCAATAATTTTTTGTTGCTGCATCCTGGATTCAAATAAATAATCAGAGTTATAATCTTCTAGAAGAGCATTCCAAATAAAATTTACAAGGCTTTCTGATGTAATTGCATGTTAGTAGAAATTTGGTTACGGTAATTAAAATATACAGTATTTCAGAAGTGTCTTTATTGGATCTTACGCTTTTCACGATCGTTTTTCACTAAAAAATCGGAGAAAAAAAAAATCACTAAATCAATTATGTTAATATTTTAATAAATATTATTACGTATCATGATGAATGGACAATATCGCATGATATTCAAAACTTATTTGGGTCGATAAATTACCAGTAAATTACTATAGCAGGTTATAAGCAGAGACCGTTAATGCTACACATATATCAAAACTCACAATTGAGTCCAACATAAATAATTTAATTTGTGATTGATCACAGGCGTGAGGGATTCACTTTGGATCGGGCACTGTCTTTGCTATAGGTAGGTTACAAACATTATTAGAACTTTTCAAAATTACACACATTTTACACAATTTTACAATACATAAGGGAGAGTCGGGTATTCAGGCGCGGGAGGTAATGTGGCGCACTTAAGTTTTTTTAAAGTATCTCGTAATACAATGATTGGAAACGAACGATTTTAGCATTATTCAATTTGCCTTATCAAGACGAATCGAATGGTGTCAAAATCACTTTAATTGGAATTATTGGCTGCTAGATATAAGCAACGTTAATAAAAAAAAATTAAAAAACATCAGAAATTAACAAATGTGTATTCGGCACTCCCGCATGTTCCTTGATGATCTGGCCTAATTAAGTAATTTATTAATTGAGGAATTCGTTAATGTTATACTGTTACAAAGTAGATTTTAGCATAGTATATTATAAATAGCATTAGTAGTTATATATATTCTTTATTGTATTTTATATCTTATATTTATTATCATTAGTTATTAGTTATTAGTTAGTTGATAGTTATATTATATAGTAGATAGATAAAAAAGATCTTAATTGGTTATTAGCAATGTGGTACAGCCACATGACACTGAGTAACATCTGTGATATTATTATCATCTTACAAACCCCAAATACCTCTGTACAAGTTTCATGTATCCTAGCATCAAATTACTGTGTCAAGTGTCACAGCACAAGAATCCCAAATATTCCTAACATGAACCCTAAGTGTTCCTATATGAATCTCAAGTATCTCTGTACAAATCTCAAATGCCTTTGTATGGATCCAAATATCTAAACACAAGTCTTAAGTATTTCAAACACAAATAATGAATGATATAAACAATATTCCCAGTTGTCTCTGCACAGTCCACATTACCTCAAGCACAGTATTATTTAATGTTGTTCGAATCTCTACTATCCTAACTACAATAATATCTAATGTTGTTCGAACCTACACCATCCCAACTACAATGATATCTAATGTTGTTCGAACCCTTATTACCCTGAGTACAGTATCAAGTAATGTTGTTTGAATCCCTACTATCCCTACTAGGTAAAAAGATATATAAAGAATAACTTTTACTCTTTCTTGCCAATTCTAAGTTCTTATACTTTAATCTAGACCCTTCTATTTTTATCCCTAATTTGTAAAAGTGATATTCCCCTTCTAGAGTAATTCTTATAGGCAAGGTTATCACTGTATGTCTATCTAATAAAAATTAATCTATATACTGTTACTATCTCGAACTGTTTGTCTGCTGCTATATAGTAAAGTAAACTATTACATCTCCACCCTTTATATATTTGCAATACTCAATCACTATACCAGATAATCTTGTTACTTGGTTGTATTGTACCAAGAAGACTACAACCCTGTAATATTTTAGTGTCTTCTGGCAGAAATATAAAAATTTATTCCAGAAAAGGAACAGAAATCTCTCTCAAAGAAATTACCTCAGGAAGCAATTCTCTCTCTAGAAAAGATTTTATTTTGAAGCAACAATTATGAAAAAGCATTTTGAAATTTTGGAATTATTATTTTAGATATACCTCTACTAACTCAAATTGAACTGAATTATTTTGTATTTTACATTTGTATTTTGTATTTTGAAATTGAAGAAATTTATGCTTTTATCTTCTATCTTTAAATTTTTGATTTTTAAAATAATCTTGATTTTGATTTTTGATTTTGATTTTTGATTTTAATATTACTTACTGGCCAATAAATATATTTTGAATTGTTTAAACTTTTGATTAATTACTTGAATTCTTTACTTACTAGCACTATTATTTTAGATTTATTCTCTCAATTTTATTTTTATTTTATTGTTTTATTACTTGTTAGTACTAACCCTTCTTAAAGAAATTTATTTTATGAGAGATTTTCTTATTTGATTTCATTTAGAAAATATTCAAAAACACCAACAGATCCATAGTAAAAACCTCTCTCTTGCTACCACTGTATTGCAAACCCTTGTAATTGATTTATTTTGTTCTCAGTATTATCCACCAACATCTATTTCTCCTAATTCTCATGAACACTTTACTAAATTTTGGATTTGGTATTCAGAAGTTTTTTATGTCACTTCTTTTATTAAAGTTACTCAATCTAATATTCTAAGGCTCGCTACTGCTAAATGCTTAGCTGCTCGAGTTGCAACTAGAAATATTATTTTCAGTTGTCATTATCAAAATCAGATAACTAATTCTTGAGAAATTACCCAACTTTTCTTTTGGAAATATACTTCTCATCACTCAGTACCATCAATTACTACTGACCAAAAGACTCCATTTAATATTTTTATTGATGACCCAGCTGGAGCTCAACAATATATTGAAGCTTTACAAGCTGCTACATTAGAATCAGCACAAGGTTCTGAAGAAGAAACTAGCATATCTGCTTCTCAATAATTATTACAAGAAACTATTATTACAAAAGAAGAACCTATTACTACTTCTACTTCTTTTATCACTGCTATTGTTACTCCTACTCGAACTCCAATACTTATTGTAGACTCTAGCTCTTTAGCTTATATAGTAGAACTCAAACCAGTGGATATTATACCTTTTTCCAACAAAATTACCCTTTAAGAAGAGGATCATTACCTTTTTTTTCTACTTAACTAGAAGCTTTACAAAAAAGAGAAAATATTTAAGAACCTTTCTACACTTCTACTTGACCTTCCTATATCTTTTTACTTTCAAACCTAACAACACTAAGACCAGTTACTAGATTTACTAATCTTCTAACCAAAGAAATTAATTTTCTCTTACCTTGATTTGGTATTGACTTAAGTTCAGAAGAATCTTCTTCTACAACTACTAAAAACCTTACTACAACTGAAGAAGCACTCTTTCTAACTTTTGGCTTATCAAAAGCAACTAGCTATCCTAATATCTCAACTGCACAACTTAACTATTCTATTATTGAGATACAACCTAGTTACTAACAACTAATTGATCCTAAAGATCTTATTCGAAACTTGGAAACTTAATCTCAAGAAGATACAACTCTAACTGTTGAAGACCTTAATTCATTAGCAGAACAACTTATTTTGAAGAAGAACAATCTTTATCAGAAGAAGAACCAGAAAGCTCAAATGAAACTATTATTAACAAACTTGACTCTGAAAACAAAAGAGCTATAGACAATGCTGTTACTGCAATGAATAGACTAGTTGACACTCTTGGAATTGCAGAGAAGTCATTTTTTAAAATTGTATTATTTAAAGATGATGGAACTGAAGACCCAGTCAATTGAATTAATGAATTTGAATGAGCTGCTGTTGTCAATGGATAGTCTGAAGTTAGAAAACTTGCAATTGCCCAAGCATATATAAAGGACAATGCAGAAGATTGGCTCAAAGGACTTGGAAATAACCATTTTCAGTCATATAGTAAAAGAGATATTCCTCGATTTAAAACTAGTTTCTTGAAGCAATTCAAAACAGTCAAAAAGAAAGCTATATGGTAACAGAAATTCTTTAACCTTAAACAAGGAACCAATACTGTTGACACATACATTGCTCAGTTTAAAAAGCTCAGAAGAAAGATAGACCCTGATAAAGGCTTCCCAAATGACTTTATTGTTCAGCTCTTTATTAAAGGATTGCAACCTGAATATGCAATACTTGTATAAGTATCAGTTCTTAAGGACTTAGCTACTGCTATTGAAAAAGCAAAGCATTGGGAACTAGAAAAAGTAATGGCCACTCCAGAAAAAGATGATGTTAATGACATTACCAAACAACTAGCTCAACTATATATTAACTCAGTCATGACTCAACCTCAACCAATACCACAAGCTTAACAAACTCCACAATCTCACACAGCCTATACTGCAGAAAGAGAAAATAACTTTAGGCCTAACTTTGCACAGAACAGAGCTCTTTGCTATTACTGTAGTAATCCTGAACACTTCATATCAAATTGTAAAAAGAGACAGAATGAAAACCAAAGAAACAGAAACTTTGGAAGAGGCAGAAACAACAATAATAATCATAATAATAATAATAGAAGAAACTACAACAATCAAAGAAATGATTACCAAAGAGACAGAAGCAGAAGCAGATCCAGAGACAAAAACTATTCAGGAAGAAATAGATTTAGAGACAGAAGTCAAGAAAGATGGGGACCAAGATTTAATTGCTCACTCTCACCTTACTATCAAGATGTAAATATAGCTGAAGTAAAAACCACTCTAAATACTAACAATTGGAAAAGATTGTTAGACAACTATTCTATTAGAACTGCTCTTACTGCTTACATCACAGCAGAAAACCAAGAAATTACCAAACTACATTACACACCTACTATCACTTTTATCAAATATTATATTGACATCCAAGACTGAACTTACCCTGCTATTATTGACAGTGAAGCCTCTGTCAGTATGATTTCCCATCAAGCAGTAAAAGAATTAGAATTAAAAATAGAAGAACCATCAAAGAGCATTATTGTTGCTGCTACTGGAACTACCTCCAGACCACTAGGAATTATTAGAAACCTATTTATTAAAGTTCAAGGATGACTTATTCCTTTAGATATAGAAGTTGTATCTGCTACTTCTTATTCACTTCTATTAGAAAATGATTGGTCAAAGAAAGTAGAAGCTAACTATAACTGGAAAACTTCCCAGTATACTATTTATTGGAAAGGAAGAAAAATTGTTCTTGATACATCTTATGAGCAAGAACAACCTTGAGAAAAACAACCTACTTGCACTATTTCAGAAGATTTTGAACTGTATGAGCAGAAATATTTAACTTTTTATGAAGCTTATGCCTTCTTTAGAACTCCTGAGAAAGAAGATTATAGTGAAAGATGGACCACATACTCTTAAAGAAAAACCTATCCTGCATGTTACATCTATAACAAGACTACTCATCAACATGAAAACTGCCCTAAAAATAGATGCCAACATTGCAACAGATATGGTCATCAATCTACCAACTGTTCCAACAGACCAAGAAGACAATTGGCTTGCAAGAATTGCAAACAAACTACTCATCTATTTAAAGACTGTCCAAAAAACCAATGCTATGGCTATAATGAATATGGCTATATAGAAATATACTGCCCTGTCACTCAATTGAAATTAGATAACCTAACTTATAGATGTAAATGTAATCGAGACTTGGTAGAACAAGAAAGACAATCCTACTATAGCAAAAGAAGAACCCATCATTGTTGTCTTTGCTTAACCCTACAACAACCAGAAAAACTATATAAGCTAAAGACTTAACTTGCTTGTACTACTTGCTACAAGACCTACTATGAAGGCCTTAACCCAAATGAACCAGAAACTTATGAATATTATATAACAGGATTAGAAAGAGGAACTCTTGTTCAATGTAAAGTGTATAATATTTAGAAACCTTGATCAAAAATGCATTACTTAGAAAGTATATGAGAAGACCTATGATTCTATGAATTAGAACATATGTATGCTTATAAAGTTAGTTCAGATTTGCAATATAACCCAAATTATGAAATTTAAAATAGAATTAAATACTATACTAAGTCTAACAAAAGTGCTGAAAGTCAGTATAACTTGAACCAAGATAAAATTTATCAACTTGCTAAAGTCTTATTAGAAGAAAATACTCAGACTATAGAAGAAGCCATGGAAGAACAAGACCATAATAGATATAGTTGAGAATGGACCTCTGATGAAGTTATTATCTTACTTCAAACAGAACAAGTAAACCTTACTGAAGAAGAAGAAGCCACCTTACAACAGATCTTAGATGAATTTTTTAATACTGCTTACCCAGACTTTGATATTTGAAAAGCAGTAAAAAACTTAAGAAAGAATTTTAAAGGAAAAGTAGCTCTTTGCCATAAATGCCTTCTTGCTAAACAATGCACAGAATTGGAAGAACATCAAGGATATTGTGATGAATGTTACCAAGAGATAAATGAATTAACTCTTGCTGAAGAAACCATCCTAAAAGAAGAAAACATTACAGAAACAATAGAGTTACCAGAAGAAACTGCCATAGAACCTATAAAAATAAGTGAGGATACTATTTCTAAGGAGAGAAAGGATGAAAAAGAGGATGAAAAAGACCAAATCATTGCTAGATTGAAAGCCAGAATTCAACATCTAGAGGACAATTTTGAAAGGATGTTAGAATTTTTCCAAGATCAAATAACTTATTACCAAAAATAAGCAAATTATTACTCTTGTTTAGCCTTTGCATCTTAAAATTTTTGAATCATCCTAGGCAAGATCAAAAACTATCTGACCCAGAAGATTTAAAAGATTCAGAAAATCCAAAGGACCAAAAAGACTTAGAAAAAATAGAAGACAAAGAAATTAAAGAATTACTATTTGAGAAAGAATTACCAACAGAAGAAGAAGCTTTGCAACAAGCTTTGCAAAAAAATGCATTAAAAAAAAACATGTATATACAATAGATACTCTAATACCATATGAAGAATATGCCTTAGAGAAAACAGATACTATAAATATAGAACCACTTACTAAAGAACAAGGACGATTGTTCAAAAACTTATTAGAAGAATTTGCTGATTTATTTGCCAAAAATATTACAGAACTTGGCAGAACAGATAAAGTTAAACATCATATTTATACAAAAAATGTACCACCTGTTAAATTACACCTTTACAATATGCCACCTGATGAACAGAACTTTATCAAAGAAGAAATTGAATGAATGCTAAAAAGCAACATAATTCAACCATCAAAAAGCCCTTGGGCATCACCTGTTGTCTTAGTATGAAAGAAGAATGGAAAGTTAAAATTTTGTATAAATTACAGAAGACTTAACAATATCACTAAAAAGGATGCTTATTCCTTACCAAGAATACAAGAGATATTAAATGCATTATCTGGATCACAATGGTTCTCAACCTTAGACTTAGCTAGTGGTTACTGGCAAGTTATGATGGATCCAAAAGATAGAGAAAAGACTGCATTTATTACAAAATATGGCACTTATGAATTTAATGTAATGCCATTTGGATTGTGCAATGCACCAGCAACATTTCAATGACTTATGGACAAAGTATATAAAGGAATTGCATAGAAATTTGTTGTTGTCTATCTTAATGACACCAATATATACTCAAAGACATTTGAGGATCATTTGAAACATTTAAGAATAGTGTTTCAAAGGATTAGAAAAGCTGTATTAAAACTCAACCTTGACAAGTGCAACTTTTGGATGAAATCTTTATCCTTCTTAGGACATACTATTAGTTCAAAAGGAATAGCCCCAGACCCTGCAAAAATCGATGCTGTACAAAAGATTTAACCTTCTAAAAACACTACTAAATTAAGATCTTTTCTTGGTTTAGCTGAATACTATAGACAATTTATTCAAAACTTTTTAGCAATAACCTAACCTTTTAACAAACTTCTACATAAAGATGAACCTTATTATTAGGGAAGTAAACAATAACAAGCCTTTAAATTACTTAAAAAAAAGCTTGTCACTGCACCTATATTAGCTTATTCTGATTTTGCAAGAGATTTATACTTGCTACAGACACTTCATATTATGGCTTTAGAGCCACATTAAGCCAAAAAGATAGAGATAATAGAGAAAATCCTATTGCTTATACTAGTAAAAGTTTGTTGCTCTAAGAGCAAAATTATTTTGCTACAGAATTAGAGTATGCTGCAATAGTATAGACCATTAAACATTTTTATAGTTATTTAGAAGCTACAGAATTTACCTTAATAACTGATCATTTAGCATTAAAATGGCTTAAAATTGTAAAATCTAAAGGATATATTAGATGCTAGATTTTGAAACTTCAACCCTATCACTTTACAATTATTCATAAACCAGGTAGAATTCACTCTAATTTGGATGCCCTCTTGAGACTTTAATATAAAAATTTTAAATAATGAACTTAGATCAATATCACAATCTATTTAATTATTTAAATTCTAATACTATACCTTTGGACTTT
>CAJVQA010009762.1:0-11872 GCA_910591915.1 Cetraspora pellucida | reverse complement strand
GAAATAGTTAATGTTTCAAATAGTAAAATTTTGTATCTGAGCTCCGACAAGACTGTCAAAGAATAAAAAAAAAAAAATAGCAGTAGTAATAGTGAGATCTAATAAAGAAATATATATTAAAAGTAAGTATGACAATAGTTATTATATGAACTTCTAATATCAGAATAGATAAAGGCAATTTATAATAAAGTATAAATTCATGTAATAAAGGTATATAAAAATTATATGATCTAGTATATGTTTATAGATTATTTGCATTGTATTAAAGTTTGCATTATATGTTATATTAATTTTGATAGAGATAAAATCAAGCTTTATCTAGTTTTACCTAGTTTTGTCTAGTTTTACCTAGTTTCATTTAGTTTTGCACAGTTTTATACAGTATTAGATATTTCACCTAGTTTTAGATATTTTGTTTAGTTTCAGACATTTCAGACTTGGCACTTTGAATAAAACTATGTTTCAGAAGTTTTGAAAGTTTTGGCTGCTGAAAGTTTCAGTTTAGACCATAATACTATACTTGATTGATCAAAAATTAAGGATTTATAGCTGCTTGATACAATGGTATTAAGGCAGCTTTTGTCTCAAATTAGATTATAACAAGGCATGTAATATGTTTTATTACAGTTATAAAATAATGTAGCTTAGTATATTAATCATATTAGTAATAAACTATTCTAGTAATTATATAATAATAATTGCATTTGGTATTTAATCAATGTAATTATAAGATAATTATTGCAATTAGTAAATTAGAGTAGTATATTAACATATTTAAGTTTATTTGATTTTAGTATTTAAGTATTGTAATGAATAAAGTTAAAAGTAACTATTTTTTTTGTGTATATGATTTTTTAGTCTGTTTGTCAAGCAAAATTCTAGTAAAATGAATGTTAATAAAGAAAATCTTAATAAGAAAAAACAGGTACAAAATGTTGATTACAAAATTCCTGATAAACATGCAATTTTATTTAGTAGTAATTGTGTTGTAGTGCAAAAAAATATACAGGCTAATTTTGAAGCCAATTTTGGCTATATGTTGGTAGATGTTTTAAGGTTTTTGTATTACAAGTTGAAGATTTCTGAAGCAGGTTCCAAACAGGATTTGATAAATCATTTGGTTAGTAAGAATAAAAAAAGAGAAGTTTCTGAAAAGGCTAATATTGAGAAGAAAAATGTGTCTTTTGCTAGTAAGAATGCAACTGCAGCTATGTTGGTAGTGCTAGTTCATTATTTTTTGAGCTGGTGCTAGTGCAGCTAGTAGCCTAATTGATGTTAGGCCTAATAAAAAAAGGTTTGTATCAAATATGTTAGGTAATAACAAGTTTTAGCAGACTTTTTAGTTTTCTAATAAAGTTTCAAAGTTTTACAAGATAAATGAAAGTGTTTGGAAGAAATGTGAACTTTTGAAAGCTAGAAATTAGTAGTAGTATAATAAATGATACAAAGCTGGTTTGCTTTTGGATAAGGCCTTGCTATCAAATAATATAGAGTTTGTTTATTTGGCAAGACTGATTACACTTGAGAGAGCTTATGTAATTATGATTGCTGATAAAGATAGTTGGAATGTGGCAGCAAAGATAGCCTCTAATAACAATAATTATATAGCTGAATTGTTTGGTGATAGATAAGAAAAAGCCAAACTGACTGCATAATGTTTTTTACTTACTAAAAATAAAAGACCTAAAGTGGTGCAAGACCAAAGTTTTATTAAAAATAAGTTTCAAAATAAGCAAAAAGTACAAATTCTGTTTTTTTAAAGAGTACAGTCTGTCTTACCTATTTTGGTTTAGCCTTGTCCATTTGTACAACCAATGTGGCATCAATCACCTTTTCAGTTAGTGGGTTCTGATTCTGTTAGTTTTGAAGGTCAGTAGAAATGAGTCTGATTCTCAGGATTGAACTAATAAAAATTTTTCAAACTAACAAGTTTCTTTAAATAGCTTGTCTTGTAGTTTAGTACATAATTCACAATTGCAGTCTAATCTCAGAAGGTTTCAGTTATTAGCTAGTAATTTTAGTAATAATAGTAAAATTGGATCTAGAGATGTAATATGTTTTTTATATAAAGATAAAGAGCATTATGCAAATGAGTATAGTTTAAAAAAGCACTTGAACATGCCCTTTTATGCAGATGGTTCAAAGTAAAAAGAAGTTAACTATGCTCAGAATGTGGTATCAGAGAGAAGTATCATTCAAGTGAGCAAGTATTATGTAGCAGAAAGGTTGCATTCAGCTACAGCAGTTCAGTATTAAAAGCAGGTTATAGAGCCAGTTCTAATTGTTATAAGTTTGTTAGAAAGAAAAATTTCTTTATTTCCAAAAGGGGTTATAAAATTGATAGGACAATGGGTGCCAAATTCAGACAGTTTACAATAGAAGAAAACTTGTAAATAGAGCAAAAGTTGAATCATTTAACTGAAACAGAGGCAGAAGGTTATTTGGAAAAGAGTGTTATGAGGCCAAAGTTCTTGTTAAAAGTGAGCTTAGTTTTTCTTGTTCTAAAGCAAAGAAAAAAGAAGTTCAAATTGGTGATAGACCTCAGAAGGTTGAATAAAATGCTTCTAAAGAAGTTCTTTAAGTTCAAAGATTTAAGATTATCTTTATAAACAGTAGAAATGCTTGGTAAGTCATAACTTTTAACTTGAAGGAGAGTTACCATTATGTAATAATAAACAATGTTGCACAAAGGTTTCTCAGCTTTGTTGTAAACAAAAAGTAGTACTTTTACAAAGTTCTTACTTTTGGTCTAAGTCAGTCACTTTGGATAATTGCAAAAATAATAAAAGCTATAGTAAAAAGTTAAAAAGATTAAGGAATATTTTGTGAAAATATCTGGATGATGTGTTGATAACACATCTGTCAAAAGAGGTACTTTTAAAGCAGCAGAAGAAGGTTATAATGACAGACTTAAAAGGCTGTGATTGAATTCATATAGAAGAAAAGAGCAATTGGAAGCTGACTCAAAACTCCAAATTTAGTAACCTAGTTATTAACTTAGTAAACAACTTAGTTATTACTTCAGAGAAAAAGATTATTGTAGTAATAAATCAGCTAAAAAAAGTGCTAAAGAAACCATAGTTCTAGTAAGAGAATTAATATCAATTGCAGAAAAATTCAAAGCTTATCAAGAGTGTTTGCACTAGCAAAGATAAAGAGTTTGGAGTTTTACAAGTTGATAGATATGAAAAATCATTTGTAAAACAAGTAAGACAAGATGGTAAGGTTGATTCTGCAAGCAATAGAAGACATGAAGTGGTTAGTAAAAAACTTAAGAGCTTAAAATGGTCATCCCACTTGGAAACCTTTAAAGATGAAGGTAATTTAGGTAGATGTTTTATTAACAGGTTGGTGTGAGGTGTTCGATAAATGCATAGCAAAAGAATGTTAGCCCTATAGGCTTTTAGTAAACTTAATAAATCAATTGCTGTTCTGTAGTTCTTCAGACATTTGGAGACCTTTTGGCTAATTCATTTATAATGTTAATGATAAACAACAAAGTAGTATTAAGAGGAGGCCTACTGGATTGGCATAAGAATATTGTGTTTGAAATATAGAGGCTGTGTTTAAAGAATGATGTAGAAACTTTCAAATATTATGGGTTCCTAGTAAAAGAAATTTAGCTAATGTATTTTTCAAAATAAAAGACTTAGAAGACTGGTCTATCAAAACAAAAATAATAAAAGAATTAAAAGCTTGTTTGTGAAAGTTCAATTTGCAGACTATTTGAATACAAAGTTGGTAAGATTCAATAGTCTGCACTTTTGTCTCAGATTGGAAGCAGTCAACTGCTTTACTCAAGACTCAAAAGGCATAATAAACTATTTGTACTACTGTTTGTAATGTTTTATTGAGTGTTAATTTATATAAAGAAGTGCAAAGCCTTATAGTGATCATTATTCTGATATGGGTGGTGACCCTATAGTAGCCAATTATAATAAATGCCCAGAAGAAAAAAATGAACCTCTCTTTACAAGCAGAAATTATCTTGCTAGGTCTCTTAGTATATTTGGAACCACATAACAATTGGAATTAGCATTTAAAAAATATTTATATAGACTGGCATACAAATTTCTAGAGCAAACAAAATTTTTAGTGAAAAATGTAATTAGTGAATCATATATAAGAAAGTTAAAGAGAGCATGGTTGGTTTTTAAAATTTTACAAGTAGGATACAATATGGCTTTTGCTCAGCCTCATATATATTGATAATAATATTCATAGCTTAGCTGAAAATAGCAAGTCATAGTTTAGAGATAGAATGTTGCTTAATAGCAATTTCTAAATTGCATAGATTAAAAGGCTTACCAAATCTAACTAGAAACAGTACAGTTCAGTATTTAGTTAGTAGTATAAAGATATGGGTGCAAAGATGGATTGGCCTAGAGATTCATTGCCAGTTAAGACTATAAAGCATTATTTAGTATTTTTTTCTGAAAAAGGTTTTTATTAATACTAGATTAGAGATTTTGTATTAGTAGTATTAGAAGTAAGAATGATAAGATGTCCAAGTGAGTTTTGTAGTTTGAGTATGAAGAATCTAAAGTTGGTCAATAATTTGTTATGAGTTTATGTTAATAAATCTAAAACAAATCAACTTGTAAAAAGAAAGTTTATTTTTGTAGAAAGGTTAAATAATAAGTATTGTTCAGTAAGATTAGTGGAAGAAACATTAGAATTAGACTGAAATCAGATAAGGATGCTTCTCTTTTTTTTAAAAAAAATCAGGTCATAAAATGTCTGTTTTAGCAGTTTTAACTATTGTTAGAAGAATAGCTATTCATGCTAAGATCAGAAGAAGATTTACAGTATATAGTTTGAGAATTGATAGTATAACAGTAGCAATAAAAGAGAATCTTTTTAAAGAACAAATTTAATTTTTTGATGATTGGGTCTAGGTTGTATATTAGAGCAATAAGTACAGCAGATTAGATGCATTTAGTATTATAAAATTTTAACTTGTTTGTAAATGTAATTAGTATGTTAATGGTTCTAAAAAAAAAAAAAAAAAAAAAAAAAAAAAGATAAAAGAGAAAGATAAGTAAGGTATAGGTTCAAGTTCTAAAAGTATTTAAAAAATAAAGAATAATAATGATTAAGAATGAAATGCAAGAGTACTGAAGTCAAAAAACAATATTTTAAAAATACCTATATGTGTTTAGTTGTTTATAACAAATATATAAGAAACAAAACAATATAGCACTTGATATAATAGTATTGAGGCAGCTTTTGTTTCAAATCAATCTGTAACAAGGCATGTGACATGCCATATTACAGTTATATAAATGACATGACTTAATATATTGATCATATTAGTAATAAATTAGTTTAATAATTATGCAATAATAATTGTGTTTAGTATTTGATCAGTATAATTATAAAATAATTATTGTAATTAGTAAATTAGAGTAATAATATTGACATATTTGAGTTTATTTAATTTTAGTATTTAAGTATTGTAATAAATAGAGTTATAGGTAACTCTATTTCTTTTGCAAATCCAACTTTTTAGTCTAGTTTTATTGATCTCTTCCACCTTATCTGTAACTATTAGAAAATATTAATTGGTTTATTTTCAAGTTTGTGAATAGATAGCCTGTTATGATAACAGTTATAAAAGTTTATTATTGGTCTTGTCATCCAAATTTAGCATAGCATAGCATTAATAAGTTATGGCCTGTTATAACAACAGTCATTTTAAAATTTGTAATAAAAAAAAAAAAAATAAAAAGATAATAATAGTATTTGATTTTATAAAATTGCATGGAATGCTCAATGCAGAAGAAATAAAATCCATATATGATTAGTTATTTATTATTTTCTTTTTTTAAATATTAACAGTAAGGCTATGTCTTTAACTTTATTGAAATTCAATTGAAGTTTTTACAAAGCAAAGCTTGCTTTTAAATTATATATAAAAAATAAAAACTTAGACATATAATATGTGACCTTAACCTACAAGAGTGGCCAAAGCTCATCTAAATTTTGGTTTGAATAATAATATAAGAAAGAGAGATATGGTATTTAATCCATTAGATAGTCCAAAGATTAATTTTAGTAATAATTTGTAATATTGAAATAGAAGGTGAAGGTAGACTAGAAGAATAACTATGAGTTGAGTTAGTAGAAAGTGTAGTTTGAGACTGTACAGAATGTAAAATGCAGTATAGAATCCATATTTGTTTGTATATTTGTTGGTTTAAGTGAAGAAAAAGTTTAATAAAAAGAGTAGTAGCAATGCAGTAAGAAATAGAAGCATTGTGAATAGTAGAAATAAGATCGATAGAAACTAAACCAGATAGAGTAGAAATAAGTAAAGATATATGTAAAGAGTTATACAATTTGAAACTTTTAAGTATGAGAATTTTAGTATTTAAATTAGAAACAAGATTGACAGACATATCAAGAGTAGTTGTATTTAAAATACTATTAAGAGAATTAGAAATTAAGTAATAAATTGTTTGAGTTGATGGGCAGATAACCTAACAGAGTGAAGAACTAATTTGGTTGCATTAATAACAAAAGGAAGAAAATGAAGAATTATGTTTATGAAGAGTATGAGAAACAGGAAGTTTATCTGTAATATTTTAACTTGAAAAGATTTTAGAGTAGATGAATAAAAGCTGTAAACAAAATTAGAAATTTTTTGATTGTTGTTGATATAAAGCTATATAGTTTCCCAGTTAATGTTAAATGCAATAGTAGACAATTGTTGGAAGTGATGTTAAAATGTCCAAAGTGTTATAATGTAGGCTTGGCATATAGTTCAAATAAAGCATTAAATAGGAATTTCAATAGAAAATTTATCAACAAAAGGAGTATAGTTAAGGTTGTAAAAATTATTAGTAAAGAATGTTAAATAAGGTAATATTTGATAATTACAAGCAAGTTAATTAGCAAGGTTGTTAAATGGATCATCTTGATGTGCAGTAACTTTATAAAAAATAAGTTGAATTTTATAAAATTTAATAAAGTTGATAAGTGTTTGTCAAATAAAGAAATATAAAGTATAAGTATGAGAAAAAATAGATGCTAATTGGCAAATGTTATGATATTTGAAAATTACTGATTGTGAATCAGTAAATATGTAAACAAAATAATGTCTAGAAGCAGTAATAATTGCTAAGAGAATAGCAAGAATTTCAGCTTTGAAGAAGCATAGTCATAGTTTAACTTGTGCCTGAAATGAGTTAATAGTTGTAAAGTTATTAACTTAAACCCAATCTATGTCTATAAAGTACTGCTAGGTATTAAGATTAATAACAGAACATCAGTATAAAATGAAATAGATAATAGATTGTAGTTTGAGTTAGCAATAGTCTGAAGGTTATTAACAAGTTAACATATTTCAAAAATAAAAGGTAGTTGTTGTAGATTAATTGTAAGTAAAGGAGGTAATTGAATATACAAGAAATGTCAAAAAGCAACAAAGTATGTAATATTAAGAAAGTTTGCATAAAGGTTGAAAGTTTTATCAGAAATGATGCATCAAAGTAGCTTAGTAGCCAGGTTAGTAGAAATAAAGATAGTACATTTGTTAGTGATTGTATTTAAGTTAAGGTGGCATTCAGTATATAATGTGGTAGTAAAGGAAGAAGTAGGAGAAAGATTAAAGAACTGAAACTAGAATGAGCAGTGTCAGTAATTGATGAGGGTAAGGACAGTAGGTGTATTATGCCTTCTGGCCTTGGTAATAATTATTTAATTATTAAGAATAGTAAGTAGTTAGGTTTAGAGTTAGATGTAAAGTGGCCAGTAGAGTAGCAGAAGTAGTTTATGAAAGGTAGGTTATAATAATCATATAGAGTATGTTGGTAAGAGTGACTTGTAGTAATATTCTCAAGGATAGTAAATCATTGTAGTATAAAATTTTTTGGATTTTGTTAAGTCTGAGTAAAATGTGTTACCAGAGCAGTAGCTATAAATTGTCATGAGTAGTAAGTTAGTCCAGAAAGAAAAGTTTATAATATCTGAGTTGTTTTTTAAAAATAGGATATTTTGGATAAGAAAAAAGAAGAAATTTAAAAAATATAGTTCTATCATTTAGGGTAGAATATTGTAGATTGAGCTAGTTGAAAAAGTCTAACCTATATGTTTAATACATTGTATTATTTTGAAGTTTGTAGTTAATTAATTGGGTCTATTAATAATTGGCTTAGAATAAAGAAAAATATTAGTAGAAGATCAGAGGTTGTTTTAAAGTTGTTAAATTCATGTACAAGTAAATGTGCCTAGTAGGTCAAAATTGTTAAGTTATTTGAGAAAATTAGAAATGTGGTGTTGTAATTAAATATTCTAGATATATTTAATGTTGTAGATTTGAGAATGTAATAGAGTACTGAATGGTATTATATAGCAAATTTAGCTTTGAGCTTAACAAGACCAATATGTTAAGTAAAATTTTGTTGCAAGTAGTTTGGTTAATAATAATATTGTATAAGTAGTATTTAATAGTAGAAATGATAACTGTATTGATAATATAGCAGGTATGTAAATCAGTTATATATTTTGTTTTTGCAATTTGAATAAATTGGAAGGATTCAGAAATAATTAGTTTTGCTTGTTTAGATTGCCTATTATTTAAAGTAAACCAGCAACCTAAAAATTTAAAAAGTTGTTTGAAAGAATGAAGTGGAAATAGGTGATTATTATAAGAGATAGGAGTATAGTAAGATGAAGGGTTGTTAGTAACTAAAATGGATTTTGAAAGATTAACTTAGATGTTTGTTATAGTATAAAATGATTTAGCTATAAATAATATATAAAATAACTTAGCTTGTGAGAAAGCAATCCAAAGAGTATTGTTCATATATGTTAGAACAAAATATTGTTTTTGTAATGAATTAGTTGTTTGAAGTTTTAGATTAGTGGTCCAAGTAGATTGTAGAGTATACTCAGAGACTTTTGAGTATATATATAAAATAAGTAGGTCATAGTAAATATACTATAATAAAGATGTAATTATTTCACCTTGGTTAATATTATTGTGAACTGAATAAGATGGGATAAGACCAAGATTAGTAATAACTTAGTTATAATAATTAGTAAAAAAATCAGTAAGAATGTTAATAATAGATGAAGAAAGTAAGAGATAAAAGAGTGAATGTTTAAAAAGAGCAAAGTTTACAGAATTATATGCTTTGCTCATATCTTGTAAGAGTAACCAAATATCTTTGTAATTGCAGATAGCATCTTCAATAAGATTATTAAGAATATGATAGAAATTAAAATACTATTATTGGGGAGTATAACATAATTAAAAGATGAGAGAATAGAGTTTAAGAAAAATACAAAGCTAAGTCAGTTTGTAAGAATTTTAGTATAAAGTTTGTGAATGTGTTCAATCAGACTAATAGGTTATATGAGGTGAAGATTATTATTAAAGGTGTTGCATTTAGAAATAGAATAAATTCTACTATGTTTTCATTGTTTAGGAATTTTGTTGTTAAGAAGACAATGATTAAAAAGAGTAGTAATAGCAGAAGTGGATGGAAACTAATATGTTTAAGCATTTTATAACTAATGCCTGTAGGACTACAGGCTTTGTTATTAGGTAATTGTAAGAGAGTTTAGAAAAATTTTTCATTAATAATAGAAGAGTTAAGAGAATGATACTAATTTGGATTGATGTAAGGAAGTAAAAAGTATTGTTGTTTTCAAAAATTATTAAAGAGAGTTTTATTAATAGGTCTAAGTGCAGTTCAATTATGAAAATGAGGTTGAACATGTTGTTTAATGAGTGATAAATCAGTAATAAATTGGTTTAGCAGTCTTATGTTTGAAAGATAAACAAATTGATGATAGCAATTGAGGATATTATTAATAGCCTGAGTAGAATGTGTTGTAAGAATAACATATCTTTTATTAGTGACTTTATTAATTTGTTATTAGAGTAGAAGAGAGTTTTAAGATGACAGGCATAGTAAAGTTGTTTCCAAATAGAATAGACATGTTAAAGCCATAGTTGAATACAGAAGAGTTGGCAGAAGTAAGTAATTGAAGATCATATTGTGACTATTTATTAATTTGGAAGATGTTTTAGTTAATACTTGAGATGTTAGAAAATTGTGTGAGTTTTTTAACAAGTTTAATAATATGTTCAAGTTTTTTAAGAGAAAGATATAGTAGGGTACTATAGGGTAAATATTGGTAATTGCAATATTGTTTACAAGAGATTTTGTTAGAAATTATATAAGTAGTTATATAAATTATAGAGTATTGAATTTTGTGCCAAGTAGTTTCAATACTTTTATCAGTAGTACTGTTAATAGAAGTTTTGTGTAATGAGAGTTGTTCTATAGTTATTGTTTTATAATTAAATATATGACAACTGATCCTAGTATGTTTCTGTAAGGGTTTACTATAGGTATATGGGAATGTCTAACTAAAGATAAGAATTAAGTGATCACTTGAGATAGAGATTTGACTGTTGTCAAGACTGTAAAAAAAAAGAAATTGTATATTAAATTGGTCAGTTCAGATGTAGTCAATGCAACTACTACTAGTATTGTTAGACCAAGTAAAGTGTTTGTTATTGAAATAAGCTCCAATATCATATATATTGGAATGATTAATAAAATTAATAAATTTGTATTTGGAAAAGGAACTATAAGTATGATCCTGTGTATTAAATTACCAAGGATAATAGGATAAAAGTAGAGTTAAGAAGCTTATTGAATCCAGTTGATTACTGTATTTTGGATTTGGTTATGAATAGCTGTTTTAGTAGATAAGAGATATAATAAGATAATATAAAGTTTGATATTACTTTAAAAGAAAATATCAAGTGCAATAACTCCTCTTAGGTAAGTATAAATACTGTGAATATAAGGTTTAAGGTGATTATAAATTAAGATGGCTATCCTTTTTACAGAAATAGAAGAATTAGACTAGTAATAGGTGAAAAAATTATTGTTACAGAAAAAAAGATTAGTTTTGTCAGAAATTTTTGTTTTAGTAATACTGACAATAGATATGCCATTATTAAGACAGTAATCTTGCCAAGCTTCTCTTTTTGTTAGATTATTAAAGCCTCTAATATTGTATATAGGAATAGTTAAATTAAGATGATAAGAACTTGAGTCAGAAGAATGTAAAGCAGAGTTATAGTCAATAGAAGTTGAATAATGATCATTAGAAAAAGAATCAGATAAAATAGAAGTAGAGCTAAGAGAATTGGATTTGAGAAAGAGGTTATAGAATAGTAGAAGAAGATGTAGAGAAATAATAATATGATTTGACAAAAGAGTATTATTAGGAAGATACATATAAGTTTTATTATAAAATGAATTAACAGAAAATATAATACTAGATACAGTTTTATTGTTATTATATTTGTTAATATATTAAATTAAAGTTTAAATAGTTTGACTATAAGGAAGAAGTGGTAAATTGTAATAAAGAAGAAATTTGTTAAAGTATATGTAAAGATTATAGAAGATTAAAGATATTATAAATAATCTTTCAAAATTGTCTTCTACTGAGTCAATTACCATATGCTTGACTTTTACAGCTATGCAAGATACCATAGTCTGCTCTATACATTGGGTCTGACCATCATTAACATGGTCTTTCATATAAATAGACTAGCCTAACTGCCTACTTATATCATACTTCTTATTAACTACAATAGTTGTATTTTTTAATAAGATGGTGGCTGCTTTGATATTAATTGTAAAAGACAGAATTTAAAAAGAAGATTGTAAAAAAAGTAAGTCAAGGATTAGAACTAGTTGGAAGTCAAGATTGAATTTTTTACTAAAACTTTTTAGTTGCTAGATAAGCAGTATTATTAAAATACAGTCAAAGTCATAAGTATCCCACCCCCTCTAACTTTTTAAATTGAAAAGATATAGCTTTAAAATTTTTACAG
>CAJVQA010009761.1:0-11872 GCA_910591915.1 Cetraspora pellucida | reverse complement strand
TAGTAAGAGATAGTGGTAGTTAGTTAAAGTGTCACTAAATAGAGAAACCCAACTACAAATAGGCAAAAGTAAATAAAAGTAAATACTTGCTCAAATCAATCCACGCCTTGAAGCCTTATTTTCGCTGTTTCGTAACGTTATGCGAGGTCTTGTCTGTTGGAGCGACAGACTCACCGTTTACCCATCGCACTGTTCAGGCTCTAATTTTATCATAGATTTATTCTAGTATTGAATGAATTAACCTTATACAGATTTTAATAATAATTGCTACCAAAGTGTTTGATCAGATTTAGATTAGCTAATTAGAGAGACTAGTTGAAAAACTTTATCTTCTTCTTTGTAAACCAATATTTAGTCAAGATTGCCATATAACAAAATACTTTATTTTGTTAAAAAATAATTTCACTAACTTCAAATTTATAATCCTAATCATTTATAACAAATCTTTATAAAGTATTTTTAGATAAAGATTTGTATCCATCATACCATTGATTTTACAATAGCTGCTGATATTATAAGAGGTAAAGCAACCTCAAATCATAATTAATCTATCATCATATTTCATAGTAGGCTTAACATAAAATTTATTTAATGATTCTTTATAATACTTTCAATAGTACTGCTTATTATCTGCCAAAAATTTAAAACCTTAACTCATTTGACTAAATTACCTTAAACCAATCTTTGATGGCCTATTTTTTATATTTTTTGCAATAACAAGCCATGTTTTTCAATAACTATTACTTAGGTAGAGTTTTTTTTATTTTGATACTAAATTATAGTTTTAAAATATCTGGTGAATAGTAGAAACTAAAATTTTAATATGTTTGTTTATTTTAAGATGGATCTTTACTTCAATTAAAGAGAATAGCAATAAAAAGTAATTAAATTTACTATTCTTCAATGGGTTGGTTTATCTAACAAAATTGAACAACCAATCTTTCTTAAATTTACAAGTGCGTAGTTTGCTAACTATTTTTTTCTAATTTGTGAAACTGAGAAAAAGTTAACATGATGGGCCTATTTATGCTTTTGTGATGACATTTTTTAAAGAGAAAGCATTATTTAGGCTCATTGAGCAAAGATTGTATAGTTTTTTTTTTTGATTTATAAGCAATTCTAACATTATACAAGATGCAAAATTAACAATGAAACTTACATTTTTATATGTATTTATGTAATACAACTTATGTAATATAATATTTGTCAAAAATAAACAAAAATAATACAACATGTAATTTGTAATAAATTTACAATTATCTTCACATTGGTAATAATAATAACTATTAAAATTTTGCTATTTAAAAAAAATAGTATTTGTGAATAAATAAAAAAAAATTTAACAAATACATCTGAAATTGTATAAGATAATATGATCTAACTAAATTTTTTTTTGTTGCATTATTTATAATCATCAGTGTAGACATTATAGTTAGTATATGCAGTATAAATATATAAGTAATATATTATAATTAGAGTGCATAATGTGTTCTATTAAAAGAAAGTATATAATAAAGGCTTCGAGTCCTATAAAAATATATTCATAGTTTGTGATTAAAATAAATTTGTTTCTTTATAATTACAGATTCTTATATTATAAAACAAATACTTATATTCTAATCTACTACTTAAGTGGCATAAGTAGTACAATTAATGCCCTTGTAGCTTTGCTTATATAATTAATATAAAGTGTATTGTTATTCTGTTTAGTTAATTTATGACATGCTAAGAACTATTGTGTTTGTTTTTAACTCTTTCAATATACTGTAAACAGTTGAGATTATTATATTCTAGTTTGAGATCCAAGAGAAAGGTCTAATTATAGTTTTGATTATATGGATCATGAATACAAAAGTAAAGCTGTTTAAATTGATTCTTTAGTTAACATTTTCTTTACAGCTGAAGTTCTTTCAAGAAATAAACAACTATTCAAAATGCTGAATAACTCTCACTAATCTTTTATTTACATTGATCAATTATATTTGTTTATTCTATATATTTGTTTAATTTTATATTTCATTTAAAGAATTCTAAAAATAATATTAACTAAAAATTTAATTGCAATAGACTAAGTGTATTAGTAAGTTATATTAGTATAAAAAGACTCAAGACAAGTAAAAAGAAAAAATATATAACTATGATCTTAACTCTAGTCCTAAATTTAACTGCTTCTTTCAACTAAGTTGTAGATTACACAATATATCCAATTGAGGAGTAATTTACTCACTGCTACAAGCTCTCAATATACATAGCACAGTTTTATCGATAGGGTGTTAATATCTCAAAATTTTGAATAAAAAATATTGTGCAATTTTGGTATAAACTATATCTTGCTCAATTTCAAATCCACTTTTATTCTAGCTATAAGCAAGGATTTAAGTTTTATTTGTAAAATTGGTTAATATCATTGATACAGTCTATTTTGTACCAAATAAGCAACAATTCAATAATTAGTATTTTTATTTTAACTTTGGTTAATATACTCTTTATTTTATTAGACTTTTTGTCAAGAGTGTAACATTGGTGATTTGATTACCAATTTTATTAACTTTTAGAATTTTTGTGCATTATAACTGACTTTGATTACAACACTTTGAGTTAATACTTTACTTGAACTATGATATATCAGGTTCTGGACTAGATCACAGTATGTCAGATCTGTCAACTAGCTTAGTAAAACATTAAGCTATGCTAAGTTAAGTTCAGTACATTGAACCTATACTTCTGTATTATTTGTTTAGTTATATTTTGTATAAAGTTTTATTGATTATTATTTTATTACTTACAGAAGGTAGTAATTGCAATACAGTATAATACAATAATTATAAACATCAGGTTCTCTTTTTATAACAATTGATGTTTTAAGACTAAAAGGTTTTATTAACTAAGAAGGTCTTTAATCCTTTTTTAACATAACTTCTTTCTCTTATTATTCTATCTGATGTTACTTCTTATAATTATTTTCTTATTATTACTCTCATATTATACTTAGACTTAAACCTAATAACTGTAATTTTGTTAATAAACATATAGATATACTTATTTATAGTAATTTTTTTATTTATACTACTCATGTTCTAAAAATCTAATATCATTAAAATTGGGGCATTTCTTGTATAACTCTGACCTTATATCTAAAATAATCAATTTTTTCTGTAACATACTCTTATGCTTATTTTAGAAGTAATATGCCTAAAATATAATTTGATATAGTCTAATTTTTTATGTTAGTCTTTTTATACATAATACCTTTTTAATAAATTTGATTATAGTGTTTTTATTATATTTATATCAAGAGTACAAAGTTTAAACAAACCTTTTGTTTGGATCTTATATATAACAAATGGTCTTTTCTATTTAGGGCTGAGTTTATAGCTTTTTGGATTTTTTTATAAAGTCTTAAAAACCAGCATAATCTCTTCTTTCTTTAATATTCAATATTTGAAGCCTGTAATTCATCTTTTTTTAATTTTCTGTTGGGCTCTTTCTACTCATATCACTGCTGCACTTTTTTATTAGATATTACCTCAATTAAGTTAAAAATTCATTGTAGAAAGATATCTTTAATAAATTTTCTGACAGCTAAAGTGTATTAGGAGGTGTGCCTCTCTCTCATAAACTAGATAAAATGGAGTTATCTTTGTGGTATTTTGTTTAGCTATTTAATATGCACTAATGAGATTAATAAGTTCCAATCCCAAATGTTTGTTATAAGTTTTGCTATAGATTTACAAATAGTTTTGTTAAATCTTTATACTAGGCTATTTGTTTGTAGATAGTAAGGAGTTGAGTAATGATGTTTGATCTTAAATCTTTTTAAAAATTTATCTATTAAGTTATTTCTAAAATGAGTCTTTCTATCTAATAGTAGATATTAAGAGTACTTATATTAGCATACTATGTCTTCATATATAAAGTTGGCTATTTTATTTATGTTAGTTGCTTTTATTGCCTTTGCTTTAGGCCACTTAGTTATATAGTTTGTTGCTATCACTATATATCTATTTTCTTATAAAATCCATAGTAAGGGTCCCACAATATCAATTTCTATTTTATAAAATAGAGCTTTGATGAATATTGAATGCAATAAGAGTTTTACTAATTTTTTAACTCATCTTTAGCCAGCATTACAAGTATGGATATAGTTTTTTATAACTGCATGCATTTAAGATTAATAATTCTTATTGTAGATTTTGTTAAACATAATTTCTTTTCTGAAGTGACTCCTGAGTAGATATAAATACATTACATAATTTCTTTTCTGAAGTGACTCCTGAGTAGATGTAAATGCATTAAGAATAGAATTGGTTTAATTTGATGTTTTTGAATCATTTGTAATAAACTGTTATTCTTATATTTATTTTTCTTTTAGATTAGCCTCCTTATTACTACAAAGAATTTACTTTAAGACTGTAGACTATGGCATTATTTAGAAATAAGTTTGTTACTAATTTATGTTTGGTTATATAGACCTTTAATTGTTAATATCTTAGAGGCTCCATTATTTTGTATTTGCCAAAGCACCAACTACCTAGTTTGGATTGCATTTTCTGTCAGTTTTTTTTTTTTTAACTTTTTGATATTAGTATATAGAATAAAGCATTTATATTAAAGTGTTTATGACCAGGTCTATGCATTATTGTATAGTTAAAAGTTGTAGTCTTAAAATCTAATGCACCTTTTTTTCTTTTAATTTTGATATGTTTAATTATTTAAGAACAGCATAATCTGTAATTAAAATGAAATGTTTGGCTTTTAAGTAATAATGAAAATGTTTTATAACCCAGATCACTGCTAAACACTCAAGTTCTGAAGCTGAGTAATTTTTTTTAGGCTTTTTTAGTCTTTTGCTTATATATGCTACTATATATTTATTATAATTTTCATTTTTTTGTGCTAACACTGCTTCTAAACCAGTACTAAAAGCATTAGTATATAGATAAAAAGTCTTTTTAAATTTTGGAATTTTAGAACTAGGACTATTATTAAGTGTTTTTTTAAAACTTCAAAAGCCTATTGTCTTTTTTAATTCATTCATAAACTGTATCTTTCTCTAACAGTTTATATAGTAGGCATACTATTTTTGTAAAGTTTTAAATAAAATATCAATAGTACAAAACTGGTTCTATGAATTTTTGTAATTAATGAAGATTTTTTTTGGTACTGAAAATTTTTTTATTTTTTTCACTTTAGATTTGTCTAGTCTTACCTCTTCTTTGTTAATAATATGTTCTAGATAGTGTATACTCGATTTAAATAGATTGTACTTGTCAATGTTTAACTTTAGTTCTGCTTCTTGTAATTTGTTTAAAATAAGCTAAGATGTTCTAAGTAGTTTTCAAATGTTCAGAAGTATATATTTATATCATCTAAATAAATAAATATGAACTTTCTTAGATATTCTCATAATATGATGGCTATTAGTCTTTGAAATATTTCTAATATGTTACAAAGGCTAAATAGCATTAGTTAAATTTATATAAGTCATATTTAGTAATAAAGACAGTTTTTTTTTTAACTTTATCATTTACTCTTAGTTGCTAGTATTCACTTATTAAATCTAATATAGAAAATTATACTACATTTTCTAAAGTATTAAAAAGATCTGTTATATAAAATAAAGAATATGAATCTCTTTTAGTTATCACATTTAACTTACAGTAATCTATGCAAAATCATAGCTTGCCATCTTTTTTTGGTTCTATTACTATTATTAAAACCCAAGAGCTATATAACTTTCTTATCAAATTTCTACTTTTTAATTTATTAATTTTAGATTTTATAAACTCATTCTTATTATAAGATATCCTGTGTAATCTTTGTTTTACTGCTGTCATGTTTTCTGTATTTATAACATACATAATAACACTTATTTTTCTTAGATTATCTATATTTTTAGTGAATAATGCCTTTTTCTTTATCAAGAATTCTTTTGCTTGATGTTATTGTTCTAGGGTCATCAAGTGATGTTTATAAATTCTTGAATTTTTTTATTACCAACTTTACTTCTGTTTTTTAAAAGGAGGCTCTTTTATATTAATAAGAAATAGTGCTAGATTTTTTTACTTTCTTTTTTTTGACCTAATTGCTGACTATCTACTTCTGACTATTTATTTATAAAATATCTGTCTATTTCCTTTAGGTTGTTCTTTTTATAGTCAAACTTATCAAATATATCACCTCTATTACTATTATATTTCTGTTTTTTATAACATAGTATAAGTGTTTTAATAACTATATTGAAGATTAGGATTTTTACTGCTTTTTTATTATTTGATATATATAACTTTTGACTTTAAATATAGTCAGATGTTGGCTTTTTGAAACCAATTAGTTCCTAATAATAGGGTTTCTTCTGAGGATTTTATTATTTGTAAGAAAATTGGTATTCTCATGTCTTGGATTGATATTTCAATATCTTTTATTTTATCCAGAGTTTTTACATATGCACTGGTCATCATTATTACTGTAATTATTGAATTATTATTAATTTTTAATATTAATTTATGCTATAATTTATTAGACATAATACTTACATTGCATCTGAGTCTAGAACTAAAGGTTGGAACTGGTTTTAAAAATTCAAGTTTGTCACATGAAAATTTAAGTTTATCACACCAAAATTCAAGTTTGTCACATAAATCATTAATAATTGATGTGATAAACTCGAATTTTGGTATAATAAACTCGAATTTTCATGTGATAAACTTGAGTTTTTAAAACTGGTTCCAACCTCTATCTAGAACTACTATTACCAGATTATTATGAATTCTTATATAGCATTGAGCTGCTGTGGTCCTTCATGTTGTCTCTGAATTTATGAAGTTTTTTTCATGTGGTAATAGTGGTCATTTTAATATACTAGCAAAGTTCTTTCTTTGGTTTAGATATTGTAATAATTGTCCTAAGGTTGCACTTACTAGTAATAATAATATGCTGTTTGTAATGTTACATAATTTGATATTATCTATTACTGATAGTTCTTTTTTTTTTTTAGACTTATTTATACCAATGGAGTTTTCTTTTATTATTTTTATTTTTTGATCTTCTTTTTCTTGTTGAGTATCAGGTAATTTTCTTTTTCTTAACCTTGTATCTCAATCTGGTTTATTAGAATGTTTCATTATCTTTTGCAACATTAACTTATTATTTATTGTAAATATCTTTTTTTTTACTTTACAATAGTTTATGCTTTTTGGTCTTTTGTATGATCTTTTGTATTCTTTTAGTTTTTTATTAAATACTTGAATTTTTTAGATAGATAGAATCTAGATATATATCCTAACTTGCTGTATCTATAGAATCTTTGGTCTTTCTTTTGGTTTTGCTAAGTGTTTCTTTTTTCATAATTTCTTTTCTTTATATTATTTTTCCTGCTAAGGTGACATAATTTATAATAATTTTATCAATTCTTCTTTTAAGGTCATTTAATTTACTATTTATCTTTTGAGATTGTTTTTATTTCTAATTGTTAGCCATAATAATCACCAGTTTTTATTTATCTAGTTGTTGTGATTGCTTAGTTCAGATTCTTTAATATGATTATAACTACAAAAATAATATTTTTAGTTTTTAACCTGCTCAAAAACATTCTTATCACATATATATTAGAGAGCAGTTGTGATGTTTACTATACTAAGTAGTCTTTTAAACTTAGTAGCATACATATTAATCTTTTTTAAGTCTTTTGGGTTAATATATAAGCTTTATCTGTTAATAATAATGTTTTTCCAATGAAATAAAGTATTTAATTAATAGATAGTAAAAATATAATTTATTTTATTCTCATCTTTGGTATTCCAACATTTAATTTCTTTTTTATTCACTTTTTATCAGTCAGCTGCTGTTTCCTAAGGTATCTCAGTGCAATCTTTAATCTATAATCTTTAGCCTAATTGTTGGCTTCAGATGTTTTCTTGAACTTGCTGAATTATTCAATTAGATCTTTGTAATTAGTATCATAGAAATTTTAATCTTTATATGATTACTTTCTCTTGATCCTAATCTTTCTTTAGAAATATTGATGAAAGAATTGGTAAGTAATTCCATCATTTCTTTAAACTGTTCAGTATTCATTTTCAATTAGTTATAAGTAAGGAGTATTTAATTGATGAAGGTTAGATCTCACAATTACCACCAAATGTTACAAGATAATTTGTACTAAATAAACAACAATTTGATAATTAGTACTTTTATTTTAATTTTAGTTAATATACTCTTTATTTTATTAGCCTTCTTACCAGGAGCATGATGTTGATGATTTGATTACCAATTCTATTAACTTTTAGATTTCTTGTGCATTATAACTGATTTTGATTACAACACTTTGGGTTAATATTTTACTTGAACCATGATATATCAGGTTTTGGACTAGACTGCAATATGTCAGGTCTGTCAACTAGATCAGTAAAACATTGAGCTGTACTAAGTTAAGTTCAGTATTTTGAACCTATACTTCTGTATTATTTGTCTAGTTATATTTTGTATAAAGTTTTACTGATTATTATTTTATTACTTACAAGAGATGGTAATTGCAATACGGTACAATACAGTAATCATAAACACCGGGTTCTCCTTTTATAACAATTGATGTTTTGAGACTAAGGGGTTTTATTAACTAAGGAGGTCTCTAATCTCTTTCTAACACGACCCCTCCCTCTTATTATTCTATCTGATGACACTTCTTATAATTATTTTCTCGTCACTACTCTCGTGTGATACTTAGGCTTAAACCTAATAACCGGAATTTTGTTGATAAACACGTAGGTATACCTATTTATGGTAATTTCCTTATTTATACTACTCGTGTTCTAAAAACCTAACATCGGTAAAATTGGGGCGTTTCTGGCGTAGCTCCGACCTTATTTCCAGGATAACCAATTTTCTCCGTAACACCATGTTACACGAAGTTGTAATTTAATAAATTATAGCCGTGTATAAACACTACTAAATAATTTATAATTTTATTGTGATTGTAATTTTTTTTCCTTGATATTGATACATAATATTTATGCATAGCCCAATTCCCAAATTAAATTTATTATAAAGTATAACATTATGTATAAAATTATGATCCAACCACTGACATTATAAATTCACTACATTCTGAAAATACTTTACGAACCACCTAATTCAATAGTCCTATCAGCTGCACCAATAATATAATCTGTTTTTACAATAAAAGTCAAATGTCCCCATTCTCCAGATTTGCCGCCCGCAATGATAATGCCATGTAGACTCACATAAGGTAAATCCCGTAAATAGAACGCAGGACCGCCACTATCGCCTTTAGCACCAATAAAAGTTGTAACAATCAAATCATCGGTAACATAATTAAGATGTAAAGAATAACCCTCGAACGATTTTGTGAATCCGCAAGTAACAAATGTAGTCGAACCAGATTTACATAAGTGAGCACCATGGGTTGATATAATTTCACTATCCCTTATAAATAGTTGTCTATATGGATCAGAATCTGTATTTCTTATCACTCTTGTCGGTTTGATATTTTTATTTCTTATTTCGATTAAGCCAAAATCAGTTTCTACCAAATCATGAAATATCATTGGGCCAATTGCATCTTCTTGTTTAAATGACAATCCATCACTTTCAGAAGAATTCAACGGCTTCACACAAAAAATATTATGAATAGGATTTGTATTATTGAAATTAATACAATGTCCTGCAGTTACAATATAATTATTTTGTTTTTCATCTATTACCCAAAAACCCGCTGTACATCTAGAATTTTTACCTATATTATATATAGCATCCCCATTTATTATTTGTCGACCTATATCACGCTTGGTGTCAGTCGAATTACGAGGTCGTTTTCTAGAAGGTTGTCCTTCCACGAGCACCTCGTAAAAACGTATAACAGGGTTATATTGTATGATAGAGTCTATAAACGGTTTATTACGTTCAACGATAGACGATCTATTACGTTCATCGATATTAAGAGGCATAAATAAGATAACGTCATTTTCTTCAATGTCAATGTACATAAATCCATCAATTGGACGATGTTGACGCGAATTTGCGACTATTTGCGTTGACGTGTTTTTTAAGGATGATAGAGAATTTTGTACTAGTTCAAATATTAATAACTCTCTATGCGTTTGTATATCAGGTGAATTTAATATAATATCCTTCTTTGTTTCATCTACTATCATGATAATTATTATATTCCTTTTTACATTAATATAAGTTCCACCGAAACTTTCTTCATTTTGTTCTAAAAATGGCTTCAAAAGTTCATCTACCATGCATAAGTTCTTCTCAATATTCAATAAATTAGGCACTTCACTTTCAGGTACATTCCATAATTTCGATAATGCTTCGTTCAAAGCATGAATCATAAAACATTTTTGTAGTATAATAATAAGAAATAATAAATTTATGATAAAATAAATATTTCTCATAATTACGTTGTTTTATAATGAAATCAATAAAGTAATTGTTAATAATAGAGGTAAGATTGTTGTCAATAATAAAAAACATGGCACTTGTAACGGTTTATTTAAACGTTTTTTTTATTAAAGGAACAATATATAATTAAACACTTTGACATGATCAATTTAGAATGATGAAAATTTTGGTCCTGATCTATTTATAACGATGAAAAATTTGTAATTACGATGAAAATTTATAATTACAATGAATAATTTGTAATTACGATGAAAAATTTATAATTACAACGAAAAATTTGTAATTACAATGAAAATATTTAAATTATTTGTCGATGCATAGGTCAGGATCGTAGTGAAACGAAATATCAAGAGTATAGTGAAACGAAGTGTGTGGTTAGATTTAAGTCTTCTGATTAGCAGTTTTATCCAGTGATTTTCATGACACAGCTCTTTGATATTTCACTCACTATTCATGTATATACCAGGTGTTTGATAAGTCCCTGTTTTCAATCACTAAAAAATTTCTAAATAAATTATTATTATATAAAAAAAATTATGCAAGAAAATCCCAGACTAAAGATCACTTCCGACCATATCCGGATCCAATAAAATCACAGGTTCTTGTATAATAAAAAAAAACGCGAAAAATATAAGAAATTGTAAATATCACAAAAATTTAATTTACTATGACAACTAACTTCTGACTTCTAAGTAAAAGTTTTCGGAATGAAACTGATCTAGTGATCTTATTGGCGACGATCTTTCAGATCTCACTGGTTTTAGTTGGTATAAATTTAAACTCAGATACGTCAATTTTTAATCGACTGAGTAATTTATGCAAAGATTCAATTTTTTTTATTTTATACGAGTAACTAATAGGAAAACATGCAAATCATTTCACTCAATGAGCGAAATGAGTTACAGGTTTTCCTTTTTCGTTACTCATACATGAAAGTTATGTTACACAAAAGAACATTTAATTACCGATCATACAATTTTTAACATAATTTTATGTTTTTTAAGAATTACCTAGGTCAATTTGGAATCGACCTAAATCGTAAAATCATTCGATTACTAATTAAAATACCAGAAACGGAGTGAAACGAAGTGCATGATTATATGGAGAGTGAAATCATGTGTACAAATACGGGCTTCTGATTGGATATGGTTCTAAATAGTATGATATCGTGATTTATATCTTGTTTATCTGGCACGTGTTATATATGTAGGCTTGTGGTGATTTTATATAAAAATTGCATCAAACTGATCGATTGTATAAAATATAATTAAGCCGAATTTGTATTCTTTATGCGTAAAAGTTTCTTATTATACCAGATACGAGCTTATTGCACTATTCTATAGTTATATAATTAGTTGATTTTCCTAATTTGCATCTCTATATATGTGTAGCTCTAATTTCTACAAGCAGTACGAATGCTAACTTATTATACGTACAAATATTA
>CAJVQA010009760.1:0-11873 GCA_910591915.1 Cetraspora pellucida | reverse complement strand
CACCTAAATAACATAGTTAGTATTCGACCTACTGCACATATAATCTAATCTAAACTTGCAAATAAAACTTATAAAAGCTAAGCAAACAAAAAACCTATGACGAAAGCAGTTTCATCTGAAACTCGATCTGAAAATCCATCTCCCGTTCCTGGTTTTGCGTGACAACGTCGCGCAGCTACTTATTGAGTTATTGATACGCTTACATGTGAATTGTCAAAACTATAAATTTATCGACTGACTCTTATGCTTATGACTCTTATGTAGTTCAAAATTCTTAACAACAATAAATAACTTCACTTCTAATTACACAAAACGAATAAAACTTAATGTCGCTTGAGCCAAGAGATCCTCTATTTCCGGCAAATCAAATAGATTACTTTTATTATTTGAATTTTCTGAATTCTTTGTGGTTATCTCAACTGGCAGATGGATCTAATAATTTGATAACTTCTTTAAATTTGGATTCTTTAATGCATGAGGATACTTCTCAAGGTAAGAAATTATAATTGAAATAATAATAAGAGAGAGGAATTAATAATTTTGTTCATATTAGATACAATTGCTTCAGAAGATTCTTTGGCCATAAATAAATTTTAAAAAAATATATGACAAAATCAACGCTCTTGATGTTCTTTTTACTAATGATCAATATAAATTTTTTATTTTGCTTTTTACTATTTCATGTATACTTAAAGTTAGGATCCAGTTAGAACTGCTGTACATCATATGAGTGCATGAGATTGAAAACCTGGAAACAAATTTGATGATTCACTATGATTGGTTACAGGTTTTCACTCTCATGCACTCATATAGCACATGTTTCTAGTGCTACTTGAAAGATCCCGATGCTCCATTTTTCCGGTCACTTAACGGTAATTCTCTCGTATATAGGTTTCAAGAATACAATTTATCCCCCTTCCTGTCTACAAATTTCCTAAATTTGTTATTCTATAACGATAATACAAAGTCTTTTAGGACAATTATCCTGGCAGAAATTTGCGTGTAACAAAAGAAATAAAGAAAATTCCATTTAGAAATACAATAGAATCTTCTGAAGGTTCTTTACATACATAATACTACAATATATAAATAATTACGATAAATATCGGTAAAATATATATTATTCTAACTATAAACACAATACATCCTGTTCTCATTTGCAACATGCTTCGTAGAAGTTGTGTTACTTCATCTTGTATAAGCTGTCGAATGCGTAAAGCAAAATGTGGTGGTAACAGTCCACGTACTAACTGTGTACGTTTGAGCATAGAATGTACCTATGAACAGCATCAGAAAAAACGTGGACCAAAGCCAATGCCCTCTTATGTTAAAACTAAAGTAGAATGCAATTATGGATCACAAGTTATACGTGGACCAAATTCCAACATTATAACTAAAATAACAACCAACAATGATAAATTTCGTAGTCCATATATTTCAACGGCATGCTTCTACTGTGTACGTTCTAAAGCAAAATGTTCTGTAGGTATACAATGTGATAGGTGTATCTCAAAAGAGCGTGTATGAGTAACCCTAAAAGAACCAACAATAAAAAATTTGCTGGATTGTTAAATTCCAATGATAAAAACAAACTTATTAATAAAACAATCGCAATTTAGGATAATTGAATCAGCAGAACCAAATAATCGATTGAGTAATTAATGGATTGTAATAATAAACTCTGATATTTAGAATACAAAATATATAGTAAATAGCGGATTACGTAATAGTGACTGTAATAATTTAAATATTGAACTTTGCAACTATTAATATGAAATAATTACATTGCAACAATCTGTCAAAATTGAACTTGTTAACAATAAGCAATTTAATGGTGCTTATAATGCATTATTAAATGCAAAAATTGTGGAAATCTAGACATCTTATTAGCATTTAATTACTATAATTTAATTTTATAATAATAAAATCCTAATATTAACAATATATTATCTAGAATTTTAGTAATAATAAAGGCTTAAAAATTACCATCTTTTAACTGATTTATTAGGTGTTTAAAAATGCTGTTAATGAATAATCTTGTAATAAAATTTTAAAATTGCTAACTTGATATTTTATATTGCTTATTGTCAGCAAATAATTACATTTCTCAAAATTATCAGATTTTTGCAAAGGACATCACATGTTTTCGACGATCCTTTCCCCGAAAATTATTTTCCAACATATAATTATAATTAACTCTAAATCAGCCAACCCTGTCACAGTTTCAGTACGTGCTACAAAATTATGGCATGACGTGTAATGATATTTTTCTAGTGGTCTTTTTATTAAATGGAATTTAGAATTTGTAGCCGGAGATAGTAACAATAGTAACAATAAGTTATAATGTATGAACGTGTTAAGATTCTGAAACAGACAATTCTGATTACTAAAAAATTGTGTCAAAATCTTTCTTAATTTACCAGAATCTCCGATATTTTACATTAAGCTTTTGTGCATTGATAGTAATAGTAATACTAATTACAAATTATAAATATCATTAAAAAAAATTCTTTCTAGAATTGCGAGTGGTTTTTGGTAGTGGATTTCTGCACATGCTAAAGAATATACTACGTATAGAAGAATTTTGCATGATCTAACCCATATACGGGAAGTTTATACGTACTAGTTTACGCACATACATAAAATTTAAACTACATATCCACAAATAGCAAAGTAAATCGGATATTAGTTAAATTATAAATACGTACGAAAATAATTAAACGTAAATAAATCCCTAATCGGTGACTATCCATTGATAACCAAATAACTACGTATATCTAGTATTATTTTCCGATATCAGAACATCTGATAACACATGTTTGATGAAAAATATGACGTACGCACGTGAAAAGCTAATATTATGTGATGAATAGGTAATTCAGTTTTATAGCGATACAATTGAATAATTTATTTTAAGTATGTACGGATATTGATTGTTTTTAAATGAGCAATAAGAGAATGACTATAATGCATTATAACATTTTCAAATTTTAGACATCTTTGCTTTTTCAAATTAAGTGCTTTCCGCTAAGAATTGATACTAATCCTAGTTAAAAACAATAGCTGTATTAAAATTTTAAATAATATTAATTACAAAGTCTAAATTTTAAATTAAATGTTAAATAAAAATTATATAAAAATCAATATTTATCATGTTTTTTATAAGTTTTATCGTCAATTATTATCTCTGTAATTACTTCATTACTAAAATTATTACTTTCACCGTCATTATATACAACACAGTGTCTTTTATGTATTATATTAAGAATATAATATAATATCATAATAATCATATCTAACGTGAATATAGTAAGATAACATGTTGCAGCTAAAATATCAAATGGAGGTGGACTAAATACTAAAAAAAAATGTCAATAAAGGCTGAATTAAATTATATTATAGAATTTAAACAATATGCCATAAATTATTCACCTAAACTTGTTGCAGAAAAAGCAGCTCCAAGCATGTCTATTCCTAAAAATATCAATGAAATGCCACATACAAATTTTCTGCCTAAAGAAAAAAAATTTAAATAAATATATTATAAACCTTTTTCTTTTTTTTGTGAACGTAAGTAAAAAAGAACAAAAACATAAATAAATATCATACAATAGATTTCGTAAAATTGGGGTGCATATCCGACAAATACCAATATAGTGGGTATTATTCCAACAACTATTCTTGGCCAGTCTATACTCATTTTATTTGCTAGCTAATTTCAAAATATAAAGTTATATTATAAAATTAAAAATCCAATATAATAAAGGTAATCATATAAAATTTAACATATGTAGCCACAAAAGATACTGTGAAGACAGTGTTAAAGTATCACTACCCCATCAAGGGAGGGATCAGGTGTAACATGAAAATAAAAGCGATTTTAAAATATCATTTTTTGTTAGCAATTTTCACCTAAACTGATCTAACTATTTAAAGAAAAACTTTGCTGTTCGATTTAATTATAGGATGGCAGTATCACACTGACAATGAATAGTAATTTTCTAAAAAAATGATAAAAAAAATAATTACCCTAATTCCAAAGATACCGGCACTTTGAAGTCCAGCCCATGTTATACAGATAAGCAAAAATAAAAACCCAGTTTTCATTTTGCTTCTCAAGAATATAGGGTTATCATAATACATGCATTGTATAAAACATATCGTGCTCAACAAACCAAATAATGATGGTTGAATTATTAGAATGATTGAAAGTTCAGATACTATTGCGTAGATTGCATAAAACACGCAAGAAGCAGCCTTTTATCGTAAATTATTTGTAAGAAAAGGTTAGAAATCAACTAAATTGATCAAATTGATCAAATTGGAGAGAATTGATACAAACCCAAAAAAACATCGCAAGAGGTGAAAGACCTTTTTGACATACATAAAAATGGTGAACACCAACGTAATTAAAGTAATTATGATTTATTCAAATAAAGATTCCCAACACAATAATCCAAATCTCATTCATTGAAATTTATTAAAGTTTTTAATTTGGTATAATTAACTAATTTTATTCAAGATTAGTCAAGTGAATGAGAACGTGAAATTTGGATTTTTGCATATATATAACGGTAGGTATAAACGATAGGGTATAAAAGATAGGGTATAAAATATAGGGCATACTAAATTATTTATTAACAAATATTACTATACGACATACCTTTAGTTGATCCATTACGCCAATTCTTGTGGACTTTGTTTAAAACCGATATGGAATTATAGAGTTATGATATATTAAAATAAAATAGTTTTACCAAATTCTATCCTTACCTTGAGGTAGTAGTTGAAATCCCCATAAAACAGTTCCAATAGTTCCAAACACATAATTTAAATCATGAAATAATGTTCGATTACCGTCATTTTCCATTCTGATTATAAACAAGTTATGTCAAAATGAATTATGAATTTACATGCGCATATGAAAAACATTCTACAAATTTAAAAGGTTGAAAAAAAGGCTTGTTTCACCAAAATTATATTGTATTGATGAGCGGACTTACTTGCGTGAGATATGCAAATCTCAAAAAGAAATTTGCGTCATCAAATGAAATCCAGAATGTCTAAATATAGATCACTAAATCATAAATTTTTATTTCTATATTTATGCTTCTTAGTTTTTACTTGGTTACACTCAAATGAAAGAAATGATCAATAATTTATTACGTACCAATTGAAACAATTACTCATACCATTTCTGATTGGTCATTTATCATTGAATTAAACTTGTGATTTATTTAAAACTAGAATAAGGTTAGTTTATTGTACCATTGTAACTCAAATTCCCGAAATTCATTTTCTCGGAAGAACATATTCCCGATAAAGTTAACCGGCGTTAACTATAATGCTGTCTGATTTAGTCAGAATAATCTTTTTGGCCAAATGGCTTTCGATCGAACATATACATATTCTGTTGTTACTTTATCACCTGACATGGCTGATGTTTCTCTTACCGTTGTTACTATCTATGAATAAGAGAAGTACTGGGTTCAGATCAGGATAGTAAACGATGAGAAATAAGTGCTAAGAAACGAACGGCAAGTAAATAGGATAAATAGGAGAAACTAAGGAGGTAGGATATATATAAATAAGGGTTTGTATTAAATATTAATATTTAAGGGTGAATTATCAATAATGAAGCAAAGAGCTGCACGGATGCAGTGAGTCTAGTTATGACCATGGGTATGTTATATTAACGTGTGGTGTTTTGATTCGCGAAAAAAATCCATTTTTCTGTAGAAAAAACTGGTATATAATGATGTTTCGCATATTTTTACTCCCGATAAATCGCATGAAACAACATCCATGGCATTATTTTGAGACATGCTATTTAAAAGAGTTAATAATTAAATTAACTTAATGCGAACCGTGATTTTATTTTTAAAAAACTTCCACAAGCGTTATTTTACACAATATAGTAATCATACTATGAGCATGCCGTTTGAACTTGTCAAACAGAATAGTCTAACTGGTCTAGCATGTAACTTTTGCAGGGGCTATTCACTAAATTCAGGTGAAAATAATGTTAAAAGTGGACGATCTTCACATGACACCAATTATGAATTAGTTAAGTTATGAACAATGCTGAGCAAAAATTTGCTGCTAAATTTTCCTGCAAATAGGCTTAAGGGATATGATTCCTCGTATTTTCCCACTTTCAACTTTGCATCTAACGACTCCCATTACTTGACCAGTAATCAAAGGGCAACTTTTCATAGGGCTGGAGCCTTACTTTTTAAGTTCTTAAATTTGAAACCAAGTTTTTTAGCACTACGTATTATAATAATATGGGCTAATCGGTAGCATTTAGGCCTTAGATAGAGTTACTAAATTTAATCCGAGCCCACTTATATAATTTCTTTTTATTGGTTCGACAAATTATTAGGGTATTATAATTATGATTGGTTTGGTTTAATGAGGGTATATTCCGCACGGTCTGTAAGAAGGATTTAAGCCCATTAGCTTATCGTCTAACTTATTAGCCTGGGCATACTGAACATACTATTTGACATTGTTAGTGTTACGATTAGTGTAGGAAATCTGGTTTGAGGTTTATGTACTTGTGAAAACAAAATTATTTAATTTAATGTTCTCAAAAATATTTTATGTTCTTAATAACATAAATTTATTTATTCATGTTCCAATTTTCTAATTTTTTCGGAAAATATCGGTAATGTCACTACTGTTTTCGGAAAGCTTACAAAACTATCGGCAAAATTTAACTCCAATAGTCAACTTATATATTCTTTGTATTAAACTAGAGTAATAAAATAATCAATAGCAATAACTTTGTGCATATGAGAATATGTAACTAATTCATGATCGGGCCACTTGATTGTATCTATTGGTAATCGCAATTAATGTAATAAATTTATAATATTAGGGGTTGATTATAAGGACGAATCTAATTGTAACTACCTGTTACGAACTTATTTATAACAACTCAATTAGAACAACCAATAAAAATATCCAAAACTTCGTGTAACAAAACCCTAACTCTAACTGCTATTGGCTAATCCAAGGTTGTTACGAGAACGTTTATTTTAATTATAATATATAGCTCATCTCATCACTTCTGATACATTAAAACTAAAAAAATAATTTTTTTATATATAAAAATTTTTAAATTTTATTAATTTATTGGATTTTATAATTTTTCACTTATGCGATGTATCACCACTTATAAGATCACATGTAACGTTAAATCAAAATAATAATAAAAATGTGTTAGTTTAAGGTTAGGGTTAACATTAGATTAGAGTTAGATGTGGTTTTAGGAAATAGAGTTTTAACCTAAAAATTTTACAAGGAATATTTTTAATTAGAATATAAAAAGTGGTTTCATATGCAAAATCTTAAGTTACGAATGATTATTCAAAAAAGATAATGTTTCAATTTCACATTACACCTGATCTTGCATTCTAATTGGATAATCAAGAGTAGCGATACATCACTATTGTGATAAATAGCACGTCCGTAATCTGTGACAGGTTAAACCACTAATTTCAATCCCCGTCCGATTATATTCCCAGAGTAAGACTTGACTGCCATAAACTATTAAAAAAAATGAAATATAAATTCAAAAGTTGGCTTTGGATATTAACAAATATTATAGTTACTTTTTAAGCAAAGAAAATAATATTTCATTTCTTTAATTGTGCTATTGTTCAACACATTCTTACTTAAGAGATACTTTTTTTTACTCAATTCTACCTTTTTCGAATGAAGATAACTCAAAGAGCTGAATTCTATATCATTTATTCATGAACTCAGCAATTTTGATTAAACAGTCGCAACTAAAAAAATCACAAGAAAAATATTTGGATAATTTTATTTTATTTTATTACATTGATCTTTGAATTTATCTAACATGGTTCGTAATGTTGGCCTAATGTTTTGACAGTTTAAACTAAAAATAATATAATTACAGAAATATCATTCTCACCTATTTTATTAATTCTATTTTATAATTTTTTTAAAAAAAATATATATCCAAATTTGTATAATCTGCGAGACATTTGAAGGACCTTTCGTACTAAATTTTATTTTATTTTTTTTATAAACTTTATTAAAAAATTTGTTCTTTTTTTACAGGAAATCTTATTAGAAATCGATAGGTTATTTAAACAATTTACTCATGTTTGATAAAAAAAAAAAAAGTTAATTTATAAAATTGTAAACAAATTAAATAATAATCAAATATAATCAAATCAATTTTTATATATTCAACTTTAGTAATTAAATAGCCTTTTCATCATTATTTAAGGCATAGTCAGATGGTGTCAGAGGTAAAACCAACTAGGGATGGGTTCAGTTATGAATGGTCATAATCATTTATAGTCAATTTGCTAACTACTAAGATGATTTTTTACTTTTGAGCTTTTAATTAAAGTTGTTTAGAATTAAATTCTGATTATTCCATATTATATATGGAAAGAACGATACCTTCTCTGGAACTTGGAATTTTGAAATTTGTAACATCATGACCAGTTATTAACTGATGGTTAATAACTAGTTATGTCAATAACATATTTCAAAATTCTGAGTTCCAAAGAAAGTATTGTTCTTTTTATACATAATATAGAATGATCAGAATTTAATTCTGAACAACTTTAATTAAAAGCTCAAAAGTAAAAAATCATCTCAGTAGTTAGCAAATTGACTATGAATGATTATGACCACTCATGACTGAACCCATCTCTAAAACTGACACCTCATGGAACCTGCGAAATAAATGTCATTTTGACATACTTACCTAATTAGAGTTGCCCATGATGATCCAACTGAAACATGTGTGCCTGACCCCAATAAAGTCATATGAAAGTACACAAGCCTCTATGTGGAACCCAACCACCTCTTTCAATTAAAGTAAGATTGACCTGGACTAACCTGTTGTACTGAGAATAGATGTTAACTTTACCTGCCTTACTTGGATTAGGTGTAAGATGATGTCAAGGGAGTGTGATTGAAGACAATATGATGAGTTCTGATCCCAGGATCATGAAGCTGAAACATTTCTCATCAGTGCTATGAAAGTTGTGAGAAATGTTAAAGTAATGAAAGGCTGTGTGAAAGGGGTTAAAAGTTATAACAAATAAGATTGAGAAGTGTTGGGAATAATGGGAAGAGTTGTGGTCTTATAAAGGCTCTTCTCGTAGTAAATTTATTATAAAAAGGGTGAAATTTCCTTCTCCCAAAAGGTATTTTAGCATAGTTCAGAGTAGTTCAGAGAAGTTCAGCATAGTTCAATATAATTCGAATAAGTCCTAATAATATACTTATATTGCCCTCTACAAAAAATTAATAAAGTTATTAATAAAGACCCTTTGAACCACCAATACAATAATGTTTTTTAAAAACTGTAGTACTTATCTTGTAATACTTCTTAAACGATTGTCTCAACCTTGTGTCAAATTGTTAAACCACCTCTATTATCTTTGAGAAATGTTATGTGACATAACCCTTTTTCTAGTGACAATCTGTCACATTTGCTCTCATCTCTGGACTTGACATTAAACCTGTTACAATAGTAATTGAAATCAATGACATAATCTATCACAGATTACAGATGTGTTGATAAATATAATACTTTAATTATTAAGATTTTATTATATTATATATAGTAGTTTTTAAGTTATCTTTTAATATATATTTTATTATAATTTTATAAATGTTTTATTTTTTATTTATTATTTTATTTTTATTTATTTGTATAATATTAAGTAGAAAAAAATATGAATATATGAATATACTGATTAGATATAATTATATATAACTAAAAAATATATTTTTAAACTACATTATTGTTATTATATATATCTAACTACATCTAGTGTATCATTATTTTTTATTTTCTATTATTAGCTAATTTAACTATTGCCAATATTTATCTAAAAAAATAATAAAAGAAATTTTTATAATTGTTTAGTTAATAAAAACAAATATATATACTAAAATTTTAAAAAAAATTTAAAAATAAAAAAATCTACTTTGATATTGAAAATAAAAATAATATTATTAAAATTGAAAAGTTGTGAGAGTAGTAAGTAAATGGTATTTTTTCTTTTGGTTAAGACAAAAATTCTTCATACTGATTATTATTTATATTATTTAATATTTTGAGTTTGCTAAATAATAAAATTGATTTAGTTTAGTAAAAGTTATATAAAAAAATAAGAAAATTATTAGTTAGTTTTTTTAATATAAGGTAAAGTTGTTTATATTAGTTAAGAAATATTGTATTCTAAATAAGTAATAGTAATTAATATAGAAAATTATCAAACTAACTATGTTAATCAATTACATAATTAAAGAATAAGCTATAATAAAGTATTACAAAATAAGCTATAGAATAAACTTACAGAATAAGTTACAGAATAAGCTTATAGAATAAGCTATAATAATATATTACAGAATAAGCTATAGAATAAACTATAATAATGTATTACTATAATAATATATTATTATAATAATGTTATGTATAAAAAAAGTTTAAGTCTAATGTTTAATAATATTATATATATATAAATCCAAAAATAAATAATACAATTATATAAACTTATCATTGTATAATTAAGTAAATTTAATATATATAAAATTAATTATTTATTAATTACAAATATATTATAAATATATTAGATGTCTTTTTTTAAAAAAATAAGCATGAAATTCTTAAAAGAATTTTTTTATAAAATTATTTTTTTATAAAGAAACTGGAATTATTCTATCAAATATTGATATGAAAAAAAGACATTTGTATAATATGCAAAAAATAATTAATCTAAGTTTTAAAGACTCAGTTATAATTTTAAGTTATAAATATTTTAATATAAAGAATGCATTAGTGATACATATCTGCTTATTAAGAACAAACTAATAAAATTAAAATGCTTTGATTTATTGTCAAGAAAATAGTTGTTTCATTAACTCATTATTGAATTTAGAACATATTATCATTTTTATTTTATTTACTAAATTTATAAATTTACATTTATGAATCTATTGAATCTACCAAACCTATATTTATTGAATTACTGAACACTGTTAATTTGTAGTTTTTTCTTTAACTATAGTGATAACAGAAGTTGCTCAACTATAGTATGATAACTATAACTTGCCAGATTCTATACAAAATCTATACAAGACTTAACAAAATACAGAGTGATTTGGGATTTTAAGACAGAGGCAACAATAGATAGTATATAAAAATACTAAATATTACATTTAGTTTATTAATTATAAAATATATAAAGATACTTCCTATTGAAATATATGAAGACACTTACTATTGAAGTATATGGAGACACTTAGGTGAAGTGTAGAAACACTTAACTTTCTTGAAAGGTCAAAAAATAGTACTTTTATGGATATTTTATATATATAAATTATTACAATAAAGACTACTACTGAATGTCATCTTAATTCAAATAAAATCAATCAGATATGCACAATTAATATATCAACAACTATTTGTATCAGTTTTCTGGAAAGAAAAACCTCTAAACTCAAACTTAATGTTAACTACCTGGACTTTATTTACTCAACAGCAATTAAATATCCTTCATAAATCCCATATAACTATCCTATTATCAATATATCAAATTCAACTATTACTAAAATTTTTAAACCTAATGAATATTTAAACAAATTTGAAGAAATTTTTCAAAGCAATCTGTCATATAAGAAATTTATTTTTTATACTAATGGATCAGTAACTAATATTGGAACCAAACAAAGCTCAATGGGTATTAGATGGGTCCAAATTAACAGTAACAACCAGATTCTTCACAAATTCTCAGCTAAAATTTATTTTTGGACATCAGCCTATAAGGCAGAGCTCTTCTCTATTCTATCAGCAATTTTAACTGTATCTC